>JAFIRS010002249.1:0-236767 GCA_018342105.1 Gonioctena quinquepunctata | reverse complement strand
GGGGTTTTTTTTCCCAGGGTGAGATTGGATAAAAATCTGAATTGGGGAGGATTTTTTCACCCCGTTTTGAATCTAGGGGTGAAAAAAAATTTTTCCCAAAAAAACCCTTTAAAATTAGCCTTTTTGGGAAATTTTTTTTTAATAGGGGGTATTTTAAAAATGAGTATTGAAAAAAAAAACCGAAAGGGGGTGGGATGTTTTTCAGCCGTTTTGAATATAGGGGAAAAAAAAAATTTTTCCCAAAACTTTAATTAACTCTTTTTTGGGGTTTTTTTTTTGAATGGGGTTTTTTAAAAAGAGTATTGAGACAAAAAACCGAAAGGGGGTTTGGGTTTTTTTTTCCCAGCCGTTTTGAATATAGAGCAAAAAAAAATTTTTCCAGAAACGATAATTAACTTTTGTTTTGGAGTTTTTTGGAATCGGGGGGTAGTTTCAGGGTGAGTATTGAGATAAAAATCGAAATTGGGGGGCATGCTTTCTCAGCTCTTTTTGAATATAGAGGGAAGAAAATTTTTAAACGAAATTAGCTTTTTTTGGTTTTTTTTTGAATACGGGGGTTTTTCCCCAGGGTGAGATTGAGACAAAAAAACCGAAATGGGGTAGGTATGTTTTCCCAGCCGTTTTGAATATGGAGGGAAAAAAGAAATTTAAAACGATGAAAACCCCTTTTGTTTTAGAGTTTTTTTTTAATGGGGAGTTTCCAGGGTGAGTATTGAGATAAAAAACCCGAAATGGGGTAGGTATTTTCTGCCTTTCTAAATATACTGAAAAAAAAAAATTTTTCCCAGATCCCCTTTTTTATCCCATCTTGTATGTTATTGTCAGAGAAATTGATAAATATTTTCCTTTAATTTATTAGAAACTATTATCATATTTTTATCATAATTTTTTAAACCATTCATCATCATCATCACCATCATGATAGAAAAAATTTCCCCAAGCTATTTTTTTTGAAGATTTTGAAGGAATAACATATGACCCCCTTTTGGCATATACTAATATTTGGTTTCTGGGGGCGACCGTTTCTGTTTTCACACTGGTCTACATTTAATAAAAAGGGAAATTTTTAAAAAATTTTAAAAATTTCCCCCCCAAAATCTTGACCCTAAAATTGTTTTTTTTTTTCAGAGAATGAACTATCAAAAACCCAAAAAAATTTCATAAAGAAAAATTTCCCCAAACTGCATTTTCCCAAAAAATTTCCTAATAAAAAGGGGGTTTGGGGGGAAAACTTATGGGTTTATTTTCCCCAAGTATTTTTTTTAGGCATGCCTTTTTTTTTGTAAAACATATTAAATTAAAACAACATTGCAAATTTTTTACCCCCCAATTTTCCATTCAAGAGTTCAAAATATGTATCACTAAAAATTTTCTTGGCAAATAATAATTAAAAGCCCAATTTTCCATACCTTCCTTTTCATACTTTTTAAGCTAATGCATTGCTTTTTCCCTTTTATATATAAAATATGTGAAATGATTTTTTTTGCCAAAATGCTGTTTGATACATTCAGAAATTTTCCCCCTTTTGATATCCTTTTTCTCAAACTTTCCCCTTTATAACTACTGGGTCACGTTTGGCGTGAGAAAAAATTTTTTTATAGATCCCCTTTTTCCTGGGAGATATTTTTTATTGGGGCCCTTTTTTGACTTGTTTAAAATCGAAATTCAATCTTTTAGGAAGCCCTTTTTCCAAACCAACCACTTTCCCGAAATCCATTGGGAAAACTAAAAACCCCTTTCTTTAATGATCCCAAAATTTAAACCCTTTTTCCCTGTTCACTAATAAATTCTTTTTTTGCCAACTTCTGTTTCTAAAATTGTTCGCAATGTCTGTACTCTTTTTTTTGGTTTTTTTTTTTATATTGGGGCCTAGGGTTTCTATTTCTGTTGTGTCTAAACTTTCCCCTTTTAAAAAAACTTTTTTTCTACCTAGTCTAGTGTCTGTGCCTACCCCTTGACATTAACCAAACCCAAAAGGGGAAAACCCCTTTCCACTGGAACATTCTTCTTCTGAATTAAAAAAAGAGTTGGGGTTCCCGGGGTATTCCATTTTTCACTCTTAAAAGGGTCGTCCATTTCTGAATAAACGGGGTCATGATTTCATTTTATTTTTTAAAAGGGGCAGATTTCATTCAAATTTTTTAGATATTCGAGGCCCCCATGACAATACACTGATTTGATAAAATTATTTCATTTTTTAATTTGAAAAAAAAAAAAAAAAATAATAGTGTAACGTAAATAAACAATTTGGGGTTTTTTAACAATTTATTTAACACTTAATCTACAACTTAATTTATATTACTACGCCACTGAATACCCTCGATCGTATGGGCTCGTTCAGACTGTTTTCCCCTTTTGGGGGGGCTTTTTTATTTATCCCCGATACAGCATTCTCGATGTTTCGAATTCTTCCAGTTGGCGACAAAAAATTTTTCCCAATTTTTTCCCCCCAATTTGACCGTTGCTTTTACGGGGGAAAAAGCGGGGGGATGGTTCTCAATTCCGGGGATGATCTCATCGCTGTCGAGGGGGGCGGGGAGGCAAAGGTCCGGCCTAAGTTCGTTACACCCCCCCTTTTTTTAAAAAGACATTTCGTCCCGAAATTTCACCCGGAGTGTGACGATATCTGCATGACTCCCCATATCTGCACCGTGAAGTTGGGGGGGAAAAGTAACCCCTAAGGTCTTCATGATCGGTCGTGGAAGGGGTTAAAAAAAAAACCCAAAATCTTGACGCCGCTGGTTTCGAATATCGCCTCCAGCTTTTTATGACTCCCCAGCCCAACCCATCAATACCACGGGAAAAATTTTTTTAAAAATTTTTAAGATCCACCAGATTCTGGTCCACCATAGTATTTTTTAGTTTGGGAGACTCTTCCAGACATCTTCATAAGACGGTTTATCTTGGGAATGCCTTTTGGGGATTGGTTTGTAGATGTTTCGGGGGCCCCTTTTTTTTCAACTTTTTCCCCCAAAACCAACTTCTGGATTCTGCCCCCGCAGTGTTTGGAGTTAAAAATTTTTTTGGGGAGAACACTACGGCGATGCCCGGGAAATTTTTCGAAGATCTTCTGCCACACAGTGCGCTAGTGCGTAGTCAGCAGGCACCTAAAAAGGCCCTCGTGACTCCTTTTTATTTAAACCCCATGTAGAACTTTCTGCCCGTTTGAATCAAGGACAAAATTTTTCCCCGAACGTCTTTCATCCCCCCGGTGGCTTGAGGGTGCAACGGTCAGGGTTTTCCCCAAAAAGGGGGCCAAACCCTTTTTGGGGAAAATGGCCCCCCCCCTTTGGTTTCCCTCGGGGGGGCATGGATTCGGTACAAAAGGGTTTTTTTTTATCCTTTTCACGTTTTTTAGGGGGGCCTTTTCCCCCGAGTTCCGCAATTTTGGTGATAGTCCACGACGACGTTTGGGTTTTACACCCAAAACCCAAAAGGTCATCAACCTTAAACCCCCCAAACGGGGGCCCCCTTGATGTCATAGGTCTTTTTTTTTTTATCGCTGGCACGGGGGATGTTCAACCGGCCCTTTTCCGTGGATGTCGCCCATTCTCTGCCGAAGTTTGCTGACGAAGCCCTCCCCCCCGCAGTGTCTTGCCCTGGCGGTATCCCAAACTTCAGGTCACAAGGCAGTCGCAGTTCTCGGCCCATTATAATACTAGCAGGATTTTCCCCCGGTTGACTCGTGTACTGCGGATGGGATAGGCCATCGGGGAACAAATGAAGATGGGGGTTTTCCCAGTCTCTTTGATGGTCAGAACAACCTTGGACAAGTGGCGGTTGATCGTCCTGTTCATCCGCTCCACCATTCCATCGGACTGGATGTAGGGCCGTGGTTCTTTCTTGCGGATGTTCAGCAGTAGACATTTTTTTTGGGGAAAAAGGTTTGGGGTTTGGGAAAATTTTCCCCCCCTTTTCCCCCGGGGAGTGCAGCCCTTTGGGAAACCCCCGGGGGAATCGACATATCCATTTTTTTCACCAAGACGTCGGCGACGGTGAGGGCCCCGGGTTTGGGGGCAGGGGGTTTCCCCCCCCAAATTTGGGGGAAGTGTCCACCCCCAAAAGGGGGGGTTTTTTTTCCCCCGGGGGGTCGGGGGGGGGGAAAGGGGGGCCCCGGCGATTCAATGGCGATTCTCTCGAACGGGGCTCCCCGTTGTACTGACGCATGGGGGCCCTTTGGGGTTGTATTCGAGGTCCATTGCTGCACCCATAGCGCCCCCTTTCTGCACCAGTCCGGGGCGTCAGCGACAATTGGCCCAGTAAAATTTTTTCCTCACTTTCTGCGGGGGCTTCGTCACCCCCAGATGTCCCCCAGCGACCCCCTCATGGTTTTAAAAACCCTTTCCCCCCTTTTTTTGTTCCTGGGAACAATTATTTGGCGTCTTTTTCCCCCCCAATATGGGTTAAAAACACGTTTCGGGGTTCCATTTTTCAGAAAAAAAGAGTTCCATTGTCCCCCCCAAAAGGGCTTTAAAAGCCGGCGGTAACCTGCGACTTCCTGCCATGATGGTCTTCGATTCCCCCTTTTTCCCGCGGGGCGACTGCCAAGGTGGGGGGCTTTTTTTATCTTTCGGGGTCTTGCTGTCTTTCCCCGTTGTCATCCATTGCCGCGGTTCTACAAAGTGTTGCTTCTTTCTTTTTCTCGTCGGCAATGTGGGCAATCATTGGGCATGGTTTTGCGAAAAGGGGGACCCATTTTTTTGGTTAGTTCCCTGATGTTCGATCTCGAAATCGAATTTTTGGAAAAATCCCCGATCCAACGTGTTTTTTTTTTTCCCCCCCGGGGGTTTTTTTAACTGTAAGACCCTTTGAGAGCGGAAAAGGGCGGGTTTTCAACAGGAATCTTCTTCCATCCCGTACTTGTGGGGGCTCCCCCCCTTTTAAAAAAAGCAAAAGCTCTCGCCTGGGAAAAATAATTGCGCTCTGGTTTCCCCAAACGTTTTTTCGGGGAAAAAAACCCAAAGACCTTCCCGTCCCTCCTGGATCGGGGGATAGGACGGGCCCCCAAATCCCACGTTTGGCTCCGTATAAAAAAGAATTTCCCTTTGGGTATGGGATAGCTCAGTATAGGTGGTTGATAAAAAACTCCTTTCAGTTTCCCCGAAGGGGGTTTTTTGACATTTTTTCGGGCCACTGGAACTTTTTTTTGGGCCCTTTTTCCCTGGGGGCCCGGTCAGGGGTTTTAAAAGGGTTTTGGGGGGAATTTTCCCGCCATTTTTGGCGATAGAAAATTTTTTTTAAAAACCGGGAAACTTCGAAGTTGGTGAATGTTTTTTTGGGGGGGGCCCAAAACCCCCAAAAGTTTTTATCTTTTTGGTTCCACTGCTACTCCTTCTCCAGAGAACAACGGGGGCCGAGGTATCGTACTTCTTTTAAAAACAGATGGATTTCTTAGGGCTCAGCTTCAATGGATTCCCCCAGTCGCGGAATATTTCCTCCAAGTTTTTCACGGGGTTTCCCCAAACGATCTCCCCCCCACAATGATGTCGCCGAGATACACTGAAACGTTTTCCCCCGAAGTCCTTTCAGCACTGTTTTACAAACCCTTTTGAATGGGGGGGAGCATTACAGACCCCCGGGAAAGGCATAACGGTGAACTGCCACCCGGGGGCCCCATGGTAAAAGCAGTTTTTTTTTCGATTTTCCCGGGGGCAAAAATTTCCCCCCAGTATCCACTCTTAATCAAGGGTCAAAAAATCGGGGAAAAACCCGCCCGTGCCCCGGGGGGTCATCTATTCTCGGGAGAGGGTAACTGTCCTTCTTCGTGACATTATTAAGTTGGCGATAGTCTACACAAAAAAACGTGTCGATCCATCCTTTTTTTTTAAATGGGGACTGGAGAGGACCAGGGACTGCCCGATGGTTCGATCTCCTTCTTTTCCCCATATCGCTGACTATTTTTTTAAAACCCTTTCCCTTTTTGGCAAGAGGAAGCCCCCTTTTTTCTGATTGCCGGATCGGTCGGGGGGCCCCCGTATCAATTTTTTTGCTGGACCACATTAGTTCGACCCCTTTTCCTTTTTCCCGGGATCGAAGATGTCTTGGTACTTTTTGGGCTAAATCTCTTAGTTTGGGCTGTTGAGCTTTTTAGTTCGTGGGAAAATTGTTGGGTTGGCTAATCGTACCTCTCCCCCCCATCGATGAAATGAGACAGTCCCCCAAAATTTTTTTTCTTTAAGGTCACTGGGGGACATTCATGCCCCCCTTGGGGACAAATTTTTCAGGTAACGGGGTTTTTCCCCCGGGGGCCCGGGGCCCCCTTTTTTTTCACAAAAAATTTGGGGGGGGAAATCATAAAACCCCCCCTGCTCGCACCCCCGTCCGGCGAGCCCCCCGGAGGGTTTTCCCCGCCCTCCCAGGTACGCTTATATCTTCACCCAAACAGCCACGGATCAACCCCTTCACTTCTCCCTGAATCCAGCTTTTTCCCCCGTTGAAGGGGGGGCGCCGTCTTTGAAACCCCAATTAAACCCCCTGGAATTCGGTGTCCTTCCTTTTATTGCATCGTCTTCATGTCCGCTACAAGTCCCTGATGTTTCCTTTGTGCTGAAAAAATTTTTCAATCGGTAGCTCGCCATATACGAGCTGGCCCCCCTTTTTTTCTGTGCGTAGTTTCCCAAAATTGTCGGGTTAATTGTTCCGGTTTTCCCAAAGGAAGGTCCGAGTTGTCCAGCCCACCTGTATTAGGGGAGGTGCAGGTCGTTATTGATGAGACCGTCTCGAAAAAAACCCTTTTTCTGTCGTTGCAGGATGGGGACATATGCGTTGTTAACCAGGGTTGGGACCGGCCACTTTTCCCCCTTTGTCGACCTTCTTTTTTTTTTTCCCAGGGGTCGTGTTTTTGAATGTTGGACATTTCCCCACATTTTCAATTTTCCCAAAATTCCCCCATTTATCTGTTTTTTTTCTCGGGAAACTTCCTTAATCCTTTCCTTTGGGGGCTTAAATTTAGCAGGCTCCCGTGGTCTTCCCCCATCATTCGGACTTTACTCGGGTTTCAAAATTGTTTGCTGCCTCGAAATTTCCCAAAACGCGTGCCAGTGCGTCTACGAGATGTGTTTTGGCGGGGATTCAGCTTTTTCGGGTTTCTTGGGGACGGAGTCCATCCAGGGGGAAGTTTGAACCGCTAGTCGCTCCATTACATTTTTGGTGTGGCTGGAAAGCGAGACGAAAAAAAAGCAATGTCAGTTTTTGAATTTTGTAAGGTTCGCCCGATTTTGGGGATTTTTTTAGCTGGGGTGGTATACGTGTTCCCCAAAGGGGTGGGCCCTATCGTAATTCTAATGTTTAATCAGCTGGGGCTATCCTCCTGTTCTTGGGGGGGAGTTTGTAGAATATTTGTCGTTTTTTCCCCGTAATGCAAGTGTCAGTGCTGCTCTTTCCCCCATTCCAACCCGGGGTTTTTTTTTGGCCGCTTCAAACTGCCGGGGTTTTGCCCAGGGGGTTTTTCCTCGAGCTGGGCGGCTTCATGGAAACTTCCCCTTTTTTAAAAAAACCCGCATCTTTTATACCCCTCTTGAACTTTTCCACGTTCAAACTCAAGTCCCCATTGCATTTTTGTTAACCATCTCTGTGGAGGACGGGCCCATTAATTTGTTTTTCCGCTTACTGATCGTTTCCCCTTTTTTTTTGTCCATTTCGCCTTTTATTCCGTCTTTGATTCCATCGCTGATTATTTCCTTACTTGTCCATCTCTGCCTCGACCCCCTTTTTTTATTTTTTTTTACCTTTCCCTGTTCATTTGCTCCCTAATTTTATTATTCTGTCTAACGGTTCCCTTTTTTCTTTTTTGGAAAATTTGCCCACCCCAATTCTTTTTGGCCTTCTGTGTTTTTTGGGGAATTCTCCCAGATTTCTAGAATTTTCTTCCAGGCTTCTTGAATTTTCTCAAGCTTCTTTGTTTTAAAACTTCTCTTCCGATTTTGAAATTTTTTTCAAGCTTCTTTTTTCCGATTTCTGATTTTTTCCAGGTTTTAGAATTTTCTTCCCCAAATCCCCAATTTTTTTTCAGCTTTTTTCAAAAGGTTCTATTATCGGACTCAAATCACCTGGGGAAATTCGAAAAAAAGTTTCGGGGTCCCACCTTCTTGTATAAAAACCTTCTGCAAGTCTTTCCTGGGGGACTTGCTTTTTACCGTTGTTTCCAGTTCCCCTTTCCCCCCAAATTTCCCAATTCCCTCCCTTTAAACCGCAAGGCCACTTTTCTTTTAAACATTTTTTCTTTTTACGGGATCAGTCTGTTTCACACGAAAAAATTTATCAGTTTGTTAAAAAAATTACTTCGCAATTTTTTTTCCACGGGCCACCAGTTATTGTCTGTTTCACCGAAGGTGTACAGTTTTATTCCCCGCCCTTCCCCTTTGGAAAAACCCGGGGCCACTGTCTATTTTCTGTTTCACGCGAACAGTGTATCAGTTTATATTCCCACGCACAATTGTCCACTTCCGAAAACCGGCCACTGTCTATTTTGGGCGTACAAAAGGTCTATCAATTTATTTTTCACTATCCACTCCACGATCACTTGTTTATTTTCAAAATCTCACTTCCGACCCCCAATTGTAACGTAAATAAACTTAACTTGGTTTAACTAATTTATTTAACACTTAATCTACAACTTAATTTATATTACTACGCCACTGAATAGCTCGATCGTATGGGCTCGTTCAGACTGTTTTTCCTCTTGAGGGCTGCCATTTATCTCCGATACAGCATTCTCGATGTTTCGAATTTTCCAGTTGGCGACGGTATGTTCCAATTGTTTCCAATATTGACCGTTGCATTACGCGGAAAAGCGACTGGATGGTTCTCGAATATCTCCGGGATGATCTCATCGCTGTCGATGGCGACGCGGGAGGCGACAGGTCCGGCCTGTTCGTTACAATAGTTTAAAACAAACTAAAAAACGCTTTTATAAATAAACCAAACTAAAAGTAGGAAATAAATAATGTTTGAAAAACTAAAACACGCTTTCATAGAAACCAGACTGAAAAATTAAAAATAAGAAAAAATTTATTTTATTTAAAAAGCGTGGGTGATGGAAATCCCTTTGGGCCAAAATTACCGTGATCTGAGACATTTCTTACTTCACGCCCTAGGTGTGTAATGATTATATAATTATTGATACCATGCCCCCCACGCTTTCCTTCAAATAAATTTTTTTTTCTTATTTTCTATTTTTTCAGTTTGGTTTCTATAAAGATGTTTTTAGTTTTTCAAACTATTAAAATTTTTTTCTTTGTATCAGTTCGGTCCTCAAAAATAACATTTTGTGAAAATAATTTCTCAAAGCTCAAAATGTCGAAATTTACAAATTTAAGAGTGCTCCTCAATTCAATCTCGATTAGACCGTCACTTGAATAACATCCCAGTTGTGTTTTGTTTCAGAAATATTGATAGACAATACTATTTTTTACAACCCAAAATAAGTTCAACCTCATTTTTAATGAGATGTTTCATGGGCACCAAATTCCAAATATTTATTTTCCTTTTATGTATAATACTAACTTAACCTAATATATAGAACTTCAAAGACTATATGTACAAGTTATTTCCATTGGGATCGTCTGGCATCCTGCTTGCCGTCTGAAGGTTAGGGGTGAAGGGGATACCACCGCTGATGTGCCAGACAACACATACCAGGTTTTTATTTTGTGTACTTGTCTTGGGTATGCTCTTCTCCTGCAGCGTTATCTAGTTTTGCAAGTAATGAGAGAATGACATTTTTTGTGATGCTATGCTTTTTTTATTATCAATAGATTTCCAGGAAAAATCAATAAAATTAAAAAACCTGGTTTAGGTAATGAATGTACGGTGTACTGCATTGTGATTGTGTATTAGTATTAGTAATATAAACGAAGACATTATAGTTGACAGTTCGAAGCAACGGCGGATTATCCATAACGGCCCCTCTTCACGTTAGCCAATAAATTGGCCAAAGGTGTTAGCCAATAAATTGGCCAAAGGTGTTGGCCAATACGTATGTCCAACATGTGGAAGGGGTGTTTGTGTCACGTTGATAGGTATTGGAGCGTTGGCCCACCCCAAGTAACACTGAGTCATAAAATTAACATAATGACTTCTTATACCGTCTTAAAGACCACATATTTGTCATGTTTTAGAACCAAAAAGTCAATGTGCGTTTTATAACCTTTAGGCGTTGCTATGACGTCGTGTAGTAGATATAACGAGAGTGCACTAAAGAATTAGCGAGATGAAGTTGTACTGTGGTTTGTATGTGAATAAATTGTATGTGTCGTTAAGTACAACTTAAGAGCAGTTGCTGTGAGGTTATTAGGACAATAAACATATGTGGTTCTAATGAATAGATTTTGAAACGTTTCTATGACTACATATTGTACTCATGTAATGTAGTTTTATCAACTGATGAACTTTGGTCGTAATGACTACATTATGTATCTATGGTTAGATTATTTTTGTTGGTTATGTTATTTTTGTTGGATATGTGTATTGTGTTTTATGTATGTAGAATATTCAGTTCCGTATGAATAATTAAAATGACAAAACAAAAATCCAATCTGGCTTACAAGAGAACTGGAGCTCATAGAAAAATAAAAAATATATATAAAGAGGAAGGAGTGCCTACCCCAAAATTAACATCTGAAATAATTAATCAGTCTATCGGGACACTGCAAAAAAATTAAGTTCATCCAGTCCCTACAATTGTTTTCACAACAAGGAAAGGCATAAATAATATGTATGTGCACTTCGAGTGATAAATAAAAAATATTCAAATATAAGTGTTCAACATCAACATAACCTCTATTGTAATTGTCAGTTATTCTAGCGTTTTCCATTAGGTGGAACTAGCGGAATGCTTATGCACTCAGTGTATATCTTTTTTTGTTTCGATATAGTTACGACGTTAGTACAACAAAACTTGCTACTTGTGGTCACAGCGACTACATTACAACTTTTTTATGTAAGATATTGCGATGTCTTCGAGACACGCATAAACTATTTTCGATTGATTGATAACATCATTCTGGTAGCCATATTGGAACAAAAATATTTAAATTAAAAAATATGGGACCCTGGGTGTTATATCAATTGAAACATCATTGGAGATGTGCTAATCAAGTATCTTTCGTGATATGGTTTACATATTTCAACGATTAATGAGAAAAATTGATAAAATATATTTTTTTTGAATCGAAAATAAATATTTATTTCACTTCATTTCGAGGCGCATGAATTTTAAGTGAGTAGAATTGATTTTGATCGTAAAATGGATTTGCTTGGTCACTAGAGTTTCAGAACAATTCTTAAAGACACATAAATGAAAATCATTTTCATCTCGATAACTAACATGGTGATTTGTTGTTAGTATATATAGTGGATATAGGACATCACCACAGAGTATCATGAACATGTAAAGGAAGACTGAATTATATATTATATTAATATTATAGAAAATCTTTGATATGGTATACATATTGTAATACTATATTAGAAAGATTATGACCTTCATGCATAATGATATACTTACTACACTAAGACTACAAAACGACGTAATAATAATATTCAATCCAAAATCTTTGCGACGAGATTATATAAGTCTATATTGGCAAGTCATTACCACTACTTTATAACGTCGATGTGACGTCGAAAAGGGTGTGCCTTTTCGTCGTATTGGCATACATAGCGACGTCTTAGCATATTACAAGACATAAGTCATGGACTTTTGCGAAAGGTCTAGTATAATAGACGTCTGTACAACCGAATTATGACCATGGACGTATTTATACGTCCATGATTATGACCTCTGTGTGCTACTTGGGACACGTTGGCGTGAGATCCGAGTGGTGTCGGTTTTTCAACACAGATCAAAGGGTATTGGCGGGTTGTTAGCCGCCGCGTCCACACGTTGGCCACACATTTAGTTTGCAACGAGCTCCCAGAGTGATTGCACGTGATTTCAGTACACTTCACTCTGTTTCTGTACACACTTAGGTAGTACTTACATGCAGTGAATAAATAAAACCGCAGCAGCAGTTAGCACCTCGATTACCATATGGCTTTGATGTCCGCACATTGGCCTGAACCGATGCAAACTGAACGACCTTTCCAACGTGTGGACAACTTCACAAATTTGTTGGCCAATATGTGTGCCATACCATTGGCCAACGTGAAGAGGGGCCTTAAGGCAAACTAGGCACGTGCCTAGGGGCGCGAGGTTACAAAGGGGCGCGCGCGGAAGTTTTTTAACGAATAAAAAAGTTAAGTGAGTACCTACTTACAAAAAATCATATTTTCTATAAAGATGTAGAGCTTCCGAAGCGCGCCCCCTCTACTTGATTACTCCTATATCGCCCGCTTCCATATTTGGCTCGGGGGATTGTGCTCGGTGCACAAGAGAGAGTTGTGCAATGTCGAGACTGATCGGTCTCACGGCGTGTTTAATTTCACCGACTCTTAGCGCCAAGAGGATAGCATGTGAAGCAGCGTATTTTTATATACATAGTTTTTCTTTCTCATATAAATCTGAGAATTCAATAATTGCTTCTGAATTCCATTCCATGTTAATACACAATAATGATTAATACACAATAATGAAAACAACACTCAACTATGCTCTACCATCACCAAACTTCCTCTCCGAAGTGACCGGGCTCCCGTCGTAGCCAACATTGTGGACAGACACCCTCGCACCGTGTGACCGTTCAGCAAGCCATACAGTACGAGCCACACGCGCCTTTGATCTTTGGAAATTTACCGACATTTCATGGGAATGGTCGAGCCACCTCGAACTTACGTTCGACAAGTCTCGATCCTACGCGAGTCGACCATTCTCACGACGCGAGACTTGACAATCCCCAAGCCGAGCTCGCCAAGTCTCGCGCCGTGAGACGCCGGCTTTAGAGTACCGCGAGCACCGTCAGTCATCGGTTACGCACGCTTCTATTGTTTACGTTCTCGCAGCGGTATATTTTGTGTATGTTTAATTAGTTCATCACGTTTAAGTACTCAAAAAAAATGAGTGAATTGAAGAAAAAACCCAGTGGTGCAGCATATAAAAGAACGGCTAAGAAAAAAGTCGAAGAATCATCTATATAAACTATTGCTTTTGGTTCATTGGGTTGTAGATTGTACAATCGATTCGTGAAAACACTAATATGTAGTTCTATGAATTGTTCTCTTGCTATTGCGGTAAATCCTATATTTTCGGGTACGAAACGAGTCATCAAATATTTCCGCACTTTAGTTGTTGCCTGGCGGCTTGAATAATTGAATATGATGGTTGAAAATTCATCAGAAATACCTGAATGCCTATAATTTTTCTTGAGAAATATGTTTCTTACCTCTATCTTGTCTTGGAACAGATACATAATGATTATATAAGTCACCAAACTGTTCTTTCGTGAGCGGAGCAATGGATTTGAATTCTTCATAAGAAAAATTAGTATCGTCTACGTAATCCAATTTACGCTTAGCGGCAGTTCTGAGTTCGTTTAAAAATGATTGAAGTTCCTGACCTTTCAGAGCGTAAATTCTATTGATATATCTTAAGCCTATCTGTAGGATGTGTAATACAAACTCACGATCATCAAGATGAATTCTACAGGAACGGGCATTTTCTGGTATATAAATGTTCTGATTCAGGAACACATTGACTCTGCATTCTATCGTTGAAGATCAGCTACACCATTGCAAATGAGACACGTGTGCGTTGAGGATTGTGTTGAAATATTCGATCTCAAACGTCCTGGATCTTCTTGAAGATTATGAAACTCTTGAATAATTGATTGGTAGCATGTCAAACAGATTCTGTTTCCATCAATTTCTGCGACTTGTGGAAGTCCCCTTTGGTCGCGTCTTTCAATGGCAATTTCTCGTTTCAATTCATTTGGTTCTGCATCGAGTCGTGTATTGAATATAAAATCACACGTTAAACAATTCAATCGATGACGATTAGCCATTTTTTCAATAATTGATATGATTTCAATGAGAACTTAACATGTGCATTGATTGCAAAATGACAATTCAGTATTTGTTAAACAAATGGATATGTCATTCCAAACCAGAGCCATTCTAACCAAACTAAAGTTGTAGATAGTCCATCTCCTCTTCGAGTTTGGGTACTTTTCAAATGAACTTAGTGTCGGGATAGTATACATGACTTAAAGTGAACATTTTATGGCATAGGCTTACCAATGGAAGGTGTAACTCCATATTTTTTCGTAATAAAGAAAGCATTTATATGAGATTATATTGGCCACAAATGGTTCACAGCAGGCTACTCAACATGTATTCCTTTCCATATATAGGAAGTTTCAATTACCAATCAATCGACATTTCACCAATTGAGGTGTGAATTCGAGTAACGAGTATGTTTTGCGAATTGGTAGTTTTGCTAGTCATTGGTGGGAAGTCGATTGTTGTTTATTTTCAATCTAACTGTAATGAACTATGAGCATATGCAGTTACCTATATTATTGTTATTCAATTCACTCGAGTATATATATACTCGTAGTATATATAGGTTTATACATATCATTCAAAATATTCCAGAGAAAATTATCCAAAAATCTTTCAATAGATGTGTGTCGAACACATATTTGTGGGAATGCTTCAATGACAAGTGTGTGGGAAGTATTTGCTGACTAGTTAGGTACAAAACTAGGGATATTGGGGTAAGCAGCAATGAAAAAGTAAACTCTTTAAGGTTTATCCAAGCTTTCCGAAATGTTTATTTCCATATCAGGGAGACAACAATAGATGAAAAAACCAATTGTAATACATATTCAAGTGCGAAACAATATGCTACTTACAACTTTGTTGAGGTTGGTTTCAATGATGTTAAACATATTTATCTATCACAGTGATACAAAAGAAAACAAACGTCTATCAAGGAATGAAACGAAGTTCAAAGTTACTACAACCACATTAGCGTTGTTTAAAATTATATAAATATAAATGTGTACTCGATGTGGTGTGACAAGGAATCTCGCAATTATATTTAAGCCATAGACAAATTACATTTATTTTTAGTTTCTCTATGATTAAAGCCAACGACACCTGACGCAGTGGCGGATTTACCAGCAGGCTGAGTAGGCTGGAGTCTAGGGCGGCAAATTTTAAGGGGCGGCAAATTTAGTTCATACATTTTTTATTTCGATTTTCAAATTAAAAAAAAAATTATTATACACACAAAATTCGAATTTCGAAAATTGGAGAGAAATTAAAATATTTAACAAAAATAGAAATATAAGTTATTTTTACATATTTTCTTCACTAATAACTGCTATAATTTTTTCTCCGTGTAACTAATAATTATGAGATCTCCTTACACAATTCAATCTTGATATAATATCGATGGCCTAATCATGATTGATGCAGCAAGTTTGCAAATTGTCAAATTCAATTTCAGAAAGTTATTTCTTTATGCGTAAAAAATACTGACTAAAATTGACTAATTTTTATTAAATAAAAAACTAGTTCAATATCTTAGAGAGATATAGTCTTTTGGTTTAAATTAATCGAATAACTGATATTTGAACGACTGCGACTTGACAATAAAAAAATTCCCTCCACAAAATATGAAGTTAGACAATTTGCTGATTAGAAAATTGATACATTTCATCAGTTGATCATTTTATTTGTAGTAAGAAAAAGTTTGGAAAATCCAAATGAGCATGCCTTAAGCGCTCATGTCGTACACGAATTATTTAAATTGAATGTTTACATTAGTACATTTGTTAACTTTTTCACAAAGCCAACTTTTTCAGAAAATGCCAAAAGATATATTCATTGTATTGTTTTTAAACTGTGAGTGTAACAATAAATATTCATCAACGTTCGCCAAATGTATATTTTTTATGTAAGCTTTATTCATATTATGTAAGTATTGTATAGTTTTAAGACATACCTT
The DNA here is from genome assembly GCA_018342105.1 of Gonioctena quinquepunctata. Lineage (NCBI taxonomy): Eukaryota > Metazoa > Arthropoda > Insecta > Coleoptera > Chrysomelidae > Gonioctena > Gonioctena quinquepunctata. The sequence continues at coordinate 220,878 of JAFIRS010002249.1, read as the reverse complement.
ACCTCACTTAAAAGTGGTACATGATTGAGATATTTTTTGCTTAAAACTTAAAATAATGTTTTTTGATAATTTTTTGCTGTAAAAATAATCAAGGATCTAACACGGTACCATAGTTCTCAATGATACTAACCATACGGGAAAAGTTGATGTAACGAGGATAATGGAGTACAAATCATAAAATTGAAATTTCATTGATAGAAAATTGATATGATTGTGGACTAAGATATCAAAATTTAGAGGCGGCAAAAATTGAATAATAGCCTATGGGCGGCAAATCTGTAAATCCGCCACTGATCTGACGTGTCACTTGGAATTAGTTACAGTGGTGCCAACTGTTAGATTAGTACCAACTGATGTTACCAGGTGGCGGTAATGTTAAAATGGACTATTATTTTATATTACATTTTGTCCATTTCGATTGATATCTAAAGACAATAAATAAGAGATTTCTTAAATGGTAATTTATATATATATATATATATATATTTGTTTTTTTCATATATATTTTTTTATTATATTACATTGTTGTCAATTTTGATTGATATCTGAAGACAATAAATAAGAGTAGATCTCACTCAAATGGTTAATATCTGTTTTTTATTTATACAATTCTTTTCTTGGGAAATGAAAGCCATTTCTAAGAATGTTCTCTTAGATGTATGTGACTCTGTCGCTAGCACTTTCACTGAATCGTAATTCATCTGGTGGTCAAATTCATTCACATGTTCTGCCAAAGCACATCTTTCAGGATGCAATCGGCAGTCACTTTTATAAGAAATTATTCTGTTCGATAATGACCAATATATTGTTTATTACAACCATGGCAAGGAATACTATAAATTACATTTGACATTGAAAGTAATGGAGTTTTATCTTTAACTTTAGAATAAATTGACCTGATTGTTAGAACTGTTTTATATTACATTTTAAATTTTTCAGGATTGTGAAATAATCTGGAGAGAGGAGGGATATCTCTTATATATGGTTATGAAGTGAAAAAAGGTTGAGTAGGCGTATTGTTAATTTCAATGTTGTTTGAGACAATGTTCGAATTATTATCGTTTAAGGCTAGTACTTCTAAGTGAGACGAAGTATTATATAGAATGTTATTAAGTAATGTTCTTGTAGTCTCCCTGATGATGGAAATAAACATTTTCGTAAGCTTGGATAAACCTTAAAGAGTTTACTCTTTCATTGCTGCTTACCCAAATATCCCTAGTTTTTGTATACATATATATATATATATATATATATATATATATATATATATATATATATATATATATATATATATATATATATATATATATATATATATATATATATATATATATAGCGAAGATGAGACAATATTTTTTATATGACCGCAATCAGACTAGATTTTAATTTTAGCGGCTGACGCCTAAATACCGTGCAGAGGTAGACTGTGAACGGCAGACCAGTCATAAAGTTAATTTGAGTTTCACGTTAAGAAGGTGCACAATGTTTCATGAAAATACCGAAGAATATGTGTATCATAGTCTGGTTCAGAAGTGCCATTTCGTCCCGTTGGAGAAGGCTTTTACGTAAAATTAAGACCAAGGTGTCATTGGATGCGGAATTTCATCTAGATATGATTTACGCTCGGTCGCATGCCTCTCAAACGATAGTTCAAAAGTTATAAACAATTTAGTTAAAAAAAAAGAAAGATCGGTTTTTTGCAAATATCTCGAAAACTATTGCAGATATCGGAAATATGAAAAAAGATCCAAAGAGAGCTGGAAATTTCCTGAATTCCAATTGAGCGGTGAAAATACGGGTAAAAACGGATGACTATTTAATTTTTTGTTTTTATTTATGAAAATACCTCGTACAAATGTTTTTTTCACGGCTTTTGAATTTGATTATCCTATAAACTATACGATACAAATACTTCCGGTATTTTTTCTTCTTTATTAAACAATGAACAATTTTCTCGAAGCGTTTACTACATTATTTATTGAGTAATGACTTTTTTAGCCTTGGTATCTTAGAAACTTAAAGTAATATTGACATAATATATAATTTTTAAAACTTTATTGATTACTCTATGCATTACTTTTGTACATAAAACAGTGTTTGTTTATTTCTTTAATTTGTTTGATATTTTTTGACGTTTTTGCGGCGGTGATTCGTGACTTTCAGTTGCCTTGCTAGCGACTTGTTGTTCTTCCTGGGTTCCAATCACATTATCCTCGTTCTTCGACCAAAAGCTCAAATTGTTCATTGTTTAATAAAGAACAAAAAAGACCAAAAGCGTTTTTATCGTATCTTTGATAGTCTATAAATATTCAAATGTAAAAGCCTTGAAACATTTTTTTTCCGAGGTATTTTATAAATAATAACAAACAAGTAAATAAATAATTGAGTAAGAGCTTAAAAGGAAAGCTCAATTTGTTCATTGTTTTATGGAGAACAATAAAGACTTCAAGTTTTCTCGTCGTATCTTCAATAGTTTATAAGTTATAATAATTATAATGATAAGAAACAAGAAAATAGTAGAGTTTAAAACATGAGAATTTTTAAAAAAAAAAAAAAAAAAAAAAAGAATTAATGAATTAATAAAATTTAAAACTTTGATAATAATAAAAAAAATTGTTAACAAACAAGTGCGATTTTAAGCAATACATTTTTTAAGAAACGTTTTTTTTCTTAAAAATCATTAATTTCATTATTACTTACATTAAAAAAAATTGGAACTATCTCATAAACAATGTATTTTTTTATATTTTAAACAATTGTAGTAAAAAATAAAAAAAATTATGTGGCTTTTAACAATAAAAAAACAAATCAATCAGGACATTAAAAAAAAAGTTCAATGTTTTATTTATGTTTTTACTTTTTCGGCATCTTCAATTGTTAATAAAAAATGGATAATTAATTTTTTTTATTTTTCCACCGAGAAATAAATTTTTTTCTGGCTTCCGGTTTAAAAATTATCGAGGTTTTTTTGTTTGCTTCCAAGTGGGAAAAATTTGTTAATTAAAAGCATACATAATAATAAAATTGGATATTTTTTTTTTTGCCGGCGGATTATTGTTTATTCCACTATCCCTGAAGTGCCTGATTTTTTTCGTGTTGACAGCCTCCTATTTTTTAGGGTAGCTAATTTCATATGTTGCTCTGCTGAATTGATGGAAATTTGTTGGTCCTCCAGCTGCTTCTCGAGATCTCTGTACGCATCCAAGTTGGTCAGTTTGGTTATCTGGTATCCCTCGAAGCGTGTTTCTGATGACTCCCGGTCAAATCTTATGTGTTGGTGATCCGACATCGGGAAGTCATCAGATACCTGCCCGATGTAAATGTGCTTTGTTATAAATGGATCTGCAAGGGTTAGGTCAAGTTGGGTTTGTTACCTTTATTCATAATATCTATATTAGTAGCAGACATTGTGACGTACGAGAACATGTGTTCAGGTTGCCCTCGAATCATAGGGTAGGCTCAATATACCTACACTCACAAACAGAATCGATTGAATTGATATTGCAGTGGCATAAGGGAGTACCTCAAAGTTCTATACTCGGCCCGTTACCTCTATATACGCTTCCCACTTATTACATGCTCTTTACACTTTCCAAATGCGTTTATACGCTGATGATATAATATAGTTTTCCTGCCAGGAAATGCTTGCGATCTTATCAATGCAGATCTAAATAGATTTGTTGACCTGGCTACGGACCATTGTTTATTTATAAACTCTAGCAGATCAAATGTAATGATCTTTGGTCCAAAACATCCTCATTCCATAGTGACTAATTCTGCGAATATATATCATTCAAAATGAACCACTAGCCTATTGTTTGTGAAGCAAAAAACCTTGGTGTCTTGATGGATATAGAGCTGAGATTTAAAAAGTTCATAAATAGACTTCTACAACGTGCCTACTCGGCACTGTAAATCATTCATGGTAACCGATCTATTCTGCCTTATCATGTGAGGAAATCCTTATGTGAATCGTTGGTGCTTTCAGTCTTCAACTATGCGGATGTTTTTAATGGCCCATGTCTAAACATTCAATATAAAAATAAAAAGTTCACAACTCGTGCCTCAGATAATGTTTAGTATTCGTCAGCGACAAAAAATCTCATATAAACTTCAAGATATTGGGTGGTTGAACATGGAAGAAAGAAGGGTATTTCATGCTGTCTGCTTTCCATAAAATAATTGTAACAAAAAATGCCCATATCTGCATAGAAAAATTATATAGGGTACATACATTCACAATTTGAATATTCGATATAAAAATATGATCGCAGTGTCAAAATCTAAAAGAGACATTTTCAGGCGGTCATTTAGTTACCAAATTTGTCAAAGGAATAATTCTGTTCCCTCCTCTCTTAAACAATCGAATTTTATGAAATTCAAAACAAAATGTAAAGACTATTTGCTCGACTGGAATGAAACGACAAGAGTGATAAGTAAACTACATTCTACTACTAAATGAGTTGTCTCTCTACAACAAATTGCCGAATGAGATAATAAATTCTCAAAGTGACAATATTTTTTGTAAAAGAGTTGAATATTTATTGATTGACAAGTGCTACTATACTTTGCAAGCGTATTTGAATGATACTTTTTGATTATTTATTCCATTGTATGTACTTCCTTTATAATTCTATATGTAAAGCTGTGATTTTTTTAAATGTTTTTTTATGTTGTTTTATATATTTGTATACCTTTTATCTGATCTACCATATGTACCCTGATGTACCAAAGTGGTGAATAAATTATTATTATTATTATTATTCTTTATGTCAAGTGATTGTTCGTATTCAAATTCAACTATGTACAACAATCACAGTTTTTTCCTTTTTTCAGGGTTAAGTGGAAGGACATTTTTCATGATGCATTTCGTGATAGCTTGAATATATAAATTATGTTATGTTGTTTTTTCATGAAATAATAGAGACATTATTATTATTATAATTACGCCGAGGCTGGGACCCTTTTTTGAATTCAATCAAAATTATGAGTACTTACTAGCATCTCTATCAAAGTAGTTAATACTTGATCAATTGTATATTATGAAATATTGTTCTGCTATAATACTACTACATAATGTAATAAGATAACGAAGACAGCACATAATAAATTAAATATAGGTATTATATATGCATAGCATTAAATAATGCAATCACAAAGCAACCTTATTTCCGATAGCGTAAAATGGAATAAAATACTGATTTTTTTTTAAAATCTTTTTCTGTTGGTTTCACTATTGCCTTGTAGAGATTAGATATTCCGTTTGTTGACCTGGCTACGGACCATTGTTTATTTATAAACTCTAGCAGATCAAATGTAATGATCTTTGGTCCAAAACATCCTCATTCCATAGTGACTAATTCTGCGAATATATATCATTCAAAATGAACCACTAGCCTATTGTTTGTGAAGCAAAAAACCTTGGTGTCTTGATGGATGTAGAGCTGAGATTTAAAAAGTTCATAAATAGACTTCTACAACGTGCCTACTCGGCACTGTAAATCATTCATGGTAACCGATCTTTTCTGCCTTATCATGTGAGGAAATCCTTATGTGAATCGTTAGTGCTTTCAGTCTTCAACTATGCGGATGTTTTTAATGGCCCATGTCTAAACATTCAATATAAAAATAAAAAGTTCACAACTCGTGCCTCAGATTAATGTTTAGTATTCGTCAGCGACAAAAAATCTCATATAAACTTCAAGAAATTGGGCGGTTGAACATGGAAGAAAGAAGGGTATTTCATGCTGTCTGCTTTCCATAAAATAATTGTAACAAAAAAGCCCATATCTGCATAGAAAAATTATATAGGGTACATACATTCACAATTTGAATATTCGATATAAAAATATGATCGCAGTGTCAAAATCTAAAAGAGACATTTTCAGGCGGTCATTTAGTTACCAAATTTGTCAAAGGAATAATTCTGTTCCCTCCTCTCTTAAACAATCGAATTTTATGAAATTCAAAACAAAATATAAAGACTATTTGCTCGACTGGAATGAAACGACAAGAGTGATAAGTAAACTACATTCTACTACTAAATGAGTTGTCTCTCTACAACAAATTGCCGAATGAGATAATAAATTCTCAAAGTGACAATATTTTTTGTAAAAGAGTTGAATATTTATTGATTGACAAGTGCTACTATACTTTGCAAGAGTATTTGAATGATACTTTTTAATTATTTATTCCATTGTATGTACTTCCTTTATAATTCTATATGTAAAGCTGTGATTTTTTTTAATGTTTTTTTATGTTGTTTTATATATTTGTATACCTTTTATCTGATCTACCATATGTACCCTGATGTACCAAAGTGGTTAATAAATTATTATTATTCTTTATGTGATTGTTCGTATTCAAATTCAACTATGTACAACAATCACAGTTTTTTCCTTTTTTCAGGGTTAAGTGGAAGGACATTTTTCATGATGCATTTCGTGATAGCTTGAATATATAAATTATGTTATGTTGTTTTTTCATGAAATAATAGAGACATTATTATTATTATAATTACGCCGAGGCTGGGACCCTTTTTTGAACTCAATCAAAATTATGAGTACTTACTAGCATCTCTATCAAAGTAGTTAATACTTGATCAATTGTATATTATGAAATATTGTTCTGCTATAATACTACTACATAATGTAATAAGATAACGAAGACAGCACATAATAAATTAAATATAGGTATTATATATGCATAGCATTAAATAATGCAATCACAAAGCAACCTTATTTCCGATAGCGTAAAATGGAATAAAATACTGATTTTTTTTTTAATCTTTTTCTGTTGGTTTCACTATTGCCTTGTAGAGATTAGATATTCCTTGTCAGGTATTTTTTACTCTCTCTGGGTGTACTTCCCTCTAAAGTGACGATGACTAGCTGAAAAAGGAGCCTTAATTGCACAAATAAGACCACATCTTATGGAAAATGCTTTTATAATATACTATACGTATTACAAATACGACAAATATAAACATACAAATATAAATATAATATATACATTCATAAACGATACTAACATTGATATAAATATATACATAAATAGCGTAGAAGCCATAAAATCTCGTCGGAATATATTGCAGAATTATTATTACTGCACATACAATTTTTTCATCGTGTCAAAAAAATATTCATTTATTTGTAAATAACGTTAACAACAATTTGACCAAAAATTAAGGCAAACAAATATTTCATGAGAAGAATTCCTCATTCGTACCAATAGGTACGGAATAATTTTCAATACATGCAGTACTTTTTCCTTTATTCAACAAGAGTCTTTATTTCAGTGTGGAAGGCAAGTTTGTGGAAATCCCAAGGAAATGATAGAATAGTGTGAGTTGATTATTTAAATACATCTACGTGAAGAAGATTTTTTGGTGAGAAAAGTGTCACGATTTGTATAATCACAATGATTTGTTTTTCATGAATAGATGTCAGATTGTTTAAATGAAAATTGAAAGGGAAAACTACATACTTATTCCACATAATAATGATCATTACTACGTTACGAGAAGAAAGCAAATATAACTTATATTCTCGTGAGATATTAGAATACATGATGTCACATTCAAAACGGATCAAACAGAATATATCGCAGAAGAATAATTATAAAAAAATCCCGAAACAGCGACCTGACGTAAAATAAAGATCCCAAACATTTCAATCCTCCGTTAAGGATTGTCAGTCCAATGAAATGACACTTATTTGGAAATGTTTTCCTAATACACTTATTTCTGATTTTGATTGTTGATATTTATTTATTGAATTTGAAACATTCGGAGGGTCGGGAAGGCCATTCCTAGCAAACACATTTGTGACATGTCACATTTGTTACATTGCTGCGACGTCTAGTGGATGAAACTATTACGATGTAAAAACCAAATCCTATACTAGATGGCGCAGCAAAGAACTACAGTGGCAGGTTATTAATAATATGAGATAAGAAACTAAACTAAACGACTTTAAAACCTGACGTTCTACTCCCGTGCAGAGGTACTTAGACTGTGAGCGGCAACCGTACACAGTCCCATGCTGACGTCACACCATACTCAGACTGCAATGCAAACCTAAGTGCAAATTGATATTCGTGTATTTCTCTAGACCGGCCAATTTACGGTAACTGAATGAAAGTAGACTGTAATTTTAAAAATGATAAATTGGCCCTATCGAAAATTTAAGCCCAGAATAAATGAAAACATAATAAAATATTCATAAAATGTTTCTGTGCTTTTTTTTCCGTACTGAAAGTCGCCTCTGTTTTATAATGCCAGATCTGTGGCAAAGGTATATAATTTGTTAATCCTTATTGAGAATCTTTTTCCTTGGTGCATTTTGATTTCTCCTTTTCTACATTCTCTTTCCAAATAATAAATTCTCCAGCGTTATCAGAATTAATCGCCTCATGTTACATGTAGATGCTGTGAACCTCTTCATAATGTTTGATAGGTATAGTCTTTTTTTGAATGCATAATGGTCACATAGAGAAAACTTTATTTGGGTTTTCACGCTTGGTCTGTAGCATTGTGCACTTTTTTAACATGTAATTTTAAATTATCTTTATGACCGAACTGCTTATTACAGTTATTGTATTTAAACTGGCCGTTTTTCACGTTTAAAAGTGCAATTGCATTAATCTTCTCTTCATGTTATCTCAAGTCGTAATAACGCGTATATGTTCACGTTCATTGCTTATTAAATGTGGAAAATACCGAACACCTCCAAACGCGGGAAATTGGCGAGAACCTATAAATCACAGTCTAAGTAACAATGTGTTACCAATGATCTGACGTCATCTTGGGAACAGCCTACGGTCTGGCGGTCACTGTGTACCTCTGCACGGAAGTAGGACGTCAGGTTTTAAAGTCTAGTAGAAACTAGCTCTCTATCACATAATACCGCGAACTCTCAACCATATGCGCTTAACACAGAGGGGAGAGGGGCATGATTTTGCGAGTAAATATGAATTACTGAATGGAGCACGCGATACAATATTTCCATTAGATATTGACAGAAGTATATTCAGGTTCATTTGCATTATGTATGTTACTTGTTATTGAACTGCTTGAATGTTCTGTCAGCACAATCATAGTTTTTGAAGAGAACTGTGATAATTTCCATTTTTTAGTAGAGTGAAGAATATTATTCACCAGAAACAAACCAAAACATTGGAGCACATTTGCTAGTATATTATATTGATAATTTCGGATCGAATATCCCATCCTCTGAAACATCTAAAAGTAATTCAAGAAAATGGATTTTAAAACTATTTCAGAGAAAATGTGTGGATAGTACAATTTTTATGTTTTAAATCCAACACCATGACAATTGATGTCGTGAAACAAAGCCCACGAGACGTTGTGGTATGGAAGTTTAGGGTGTACATCTCGAACTATACTTCATTACTCCAGAAATAAAGAGATTTCCAATAATGTGTAATTTCACTTCACGTTCTATATGAAATGTTAAAAGGTGGATATCTCCCAACAGGCGGAAGTATGGGAGTAGAATTTTACGTCATGTCCCAATCAAAGTCGACGTGTTTTCATCCCCTTTTTAATGGTCCACCATGTACGTCGTTGATATATATGCAATATGTAGTGTCTAAGCCTAGCTTTGGCAATGAATATCACGCTTACATCATTTGTGTATGAGTTAATAGGTGAAAAATATAATTTATAATAATCAAGTTACCTCCAATAAGCATGATATATTTTTTTAATTCTCAACAATAGACCTACCCCTTTCTGAAATTTAAACGCGAATTGAAACAATCTGAATAATTTTTGTGGAGAAAAACAAGCAAGTGACAAAGAACTCCTATACATCGATAGAATATGAATATTTCGTATTTATCTGATTGATGATATCGTGGCGACGTATTACCTCACTCGGATTTATCATTGATTCAGTTCTATTAAAAGTCCGATGTAAATTAAATTTTGATATCATGTGGATCAACTACATTGGATATTTTACTCTTTATAAAAATTATTCAGAAGATTGAAATTTGCATATGAGTTAAATGAAGATTGACAGTCACTAGTAGATTCATAAGTACGTTAAAATAAAATCAGTTTTTTTCAACTATGCAAAATATACGTTGTCAACTCAGTCTGTACTCCGGACACTAATTGAAGGAATATATGTTCATTCTAACTATATTCAGTTGAATATCACAATAAATTGAGTAATGACTTCTTTAACGTACTTTGGTAGCACCCTGTCTGATCAACATAAAACCTTTTCTATTTACAAGCCCAAAGTTTGATTTCGACGATATAAAGGTTTCTAGAATTTTTACAAATAATTGTGTAATTATAGTATCAGTCAAAAATATTCACCAAATAAATTCCTCCAATTTTATTAAATTTATTTCAAATGAAACTGAATGTTGCCAATACTACTTTGGCAAATCTTTCCCATTCTGTTGAAACGGTAGATATCAAGGAAGATTTTTCATTAGTAACTCCGAAGTTTCTGTAAAAATTATGAATCATGTATTATCAACATGAAAATACTAGTTTGTGAGCTGGTTCGCAAAGGAATTCCGGACAAGTCTCAAATAGGTTTTGCTGATGAAGCAAACAAACTCCTGATGGATGAATATTCCAGAAGAGAGAACTAGTTGGAATGATGAACATCCTGGCAGTCAAAAATCATTCCGATGAGAAGCCTGCATGGTGTTCCGAAAGCTTCGTAATATCACATTCATTCTGATTGGATACTGTGGTCTTATACCAACATTTGGTTCTGATGACTAGGGTGTAAGCTCTCTTTCAAAATAATGTTATTTTCAGGCAAATAAATGTAATATTCTGTTTTGCTTGATGACTTTTACCTTGTCAAACTTCTATCTTTTCTGAATACTACATACATGATAAACAATGAACTGTAATATACAAAGTGTATCAAATAAATTCTAACAAAGGGTTTTCAATCTAAGGCATACTAAGATGTCTAAAACCCTGGTGAATGAACTGATTCGATATTGTTTAGATTTTCGAGGGGACACCACCTGTTACTTCAACAGAGCTTCTCTCTGTGGTAGTCTGTGGTATTCTGTGGTAGATGGCGCCGTCCAAAAATGTTTGTTTATATTCTCGCTTAATGTCAGAGCTTGATTTCTGACATCTGCAGCATCTTATATGAAATAATGTTCAGTGTTTTGTCGGTATCTATGCGTTTTCCATCTCTTTGATTTGAAATCTTGCTTAGCTTATTCCTGAGTTTGTTCTTCAAAAAATCACTCGTTCATCAGTTCATTATTTTCAGGTAGTGTAGTATGTAAGGATACTTTTTGTAGAATGGGCCACATTTGTATTTTGTGTGGACAGTATAAGGCCGCAAATTCGGATATTCACCTGTATTCAGTACCAAAAGCAAGTATAAATCTTGACGAATTGACTAATAATGATATTTTCATAGTTCATCATATTGTATGCATTGAATTTCATATTTCTTGCAATTTAATGACAATTTCATTTCCAATTCTCCGGCTGTCAAAATGCAGTTAACCTCGAATTCAAATGGTACAAAATACGAAAAACAACACGATTGCAATGTTCGCGGGCTTCTTTGCTATTGGTGAAGTTTGACAGATGTCTCTTTTCAACCAATAGCAAATTTAGAATTGGAACCCGTGAACAGTTCGTCTCAAAAAGAAAGCTGGGGAAATAAATATACCCTGTTACTGAATTGAAACTGAAACGAAATTGACGCCATCTGACACGCTAGTAATCTCCATTATCAAGTAGGCCAAGTGTCGCCAAGTCGATCCCAAACTTCTACAGGTATAAGTGCAAGCACCAGGGTTTTTAGACATCTTACTCGACACTAACAGTGACAGTTTTGAAATTGATAGCAATCTAGTTCGATTACGGAATATTCATTCTGTACTTTGTTAAAGAATGAAAATACATGCGAAATACATAAGAAACATGTGTTTGAGAAAGAATATTCTAACTCAAGAGTAAGAATTTTTGCATTTCATTACTAAAAATGATTTCGGAATTATTATATTTCGCTAATGGTCGTGGAGAATATAAATTTTCTGTGTTCGCCCGGGTTGTCAAGAAATAGAGTAGTGTCACCTTTTGAAGATCATCTTCCTGGGATTTATTGAAATAGCTCGTTCGAGATATATCAATTTTTCAAATAATTGGTAAAATGTAAATTTTTGTGTTTGTAGTTACGATTTGCCAAGGAATTAAATGGGTTCCTCGTGGTTCATTATTTTTCCAAATGATCTATGATGTCAATCACATCTCACAGGAAACCTTTTTCATACTGGTTGCGAAATCGAAAGAGCTATAACATTCTCAAGAAAATTGTATTTTTATTTAGAGTTTCTTGGATTTGTTTGTGGATTCCACATCAATAATTTTTCAAAAAAAAGTTGACAACAAAAATATTTTAATTTTACTTTATTCCAATTCCGACAGTCTACATGTCAGAAACTGTGTCTGAGAAAATGTAGATAACTTCACACTAATTAAAGAACATCGTATGGACGGGACAAGGAGGGAAATTGATACACCTCATAATGTTCATGGATTTATGGTCGGGAGAGAATATAATGTTCGAAAAATGGGCAGGGAAAGAAGATATTTGAAAAAGATTATTTCCACTTTGTCACGATAACTATACTAGTAATACTTGACACTCCTAATATTATGTCCACGGGTCCACGGTTAACAGCCGAGTAGTGCTTCGGATGCCACTTAAAAAGCTGAGCTCCCCGTCTTCTTCACTCACACAAGTCTCTGACTTTCGGGGGTTGCTTTGCAACTAAGTTAGCGTTTAAAAACAATCTTAAAAATATTTTTTTAATAAACTTTCCGCGAGCAGAGCAAATTGTTATTTTGTAAAGTCGATTGGTTTGTTATCAATTTGAATAGCATCGTTATCCAAATTAGGTTAGGTTGATTCTCTTCCTTTACGTAATATGTTGACGTGGTTTGTTTTTCTGTAAACCTGACCGAAATAAGCCGCGAGCAGAGCGAAGCGTTATTTTGTAAAGTTGATTGATTTGGCTAGCATTGTTAGCCAAATTAGGTTAGGTTGTGTTCCTTCCTTTCACATAAGATGTTGATGTTTTTCTATAGACCACGTTGAAGGTGTGTTTCGTTTTTTTTTGTTTTTTATTAGTATTTAATAGTTTGAATTGATTTTTGTTGAAGTGAAATTATTGTATCTTAGTTTATTTAGACTATTTCAAAGGGTTTTTGCAGCCGATATTTATTAACGTTTTTATTGAATACCTATGGAGGTTGTAATCATTGGCAAAAAACCTCATCAGGCAGTGAATTACAAAATCATGTCTTGCGATAAAACTCATAATACTCTTTATATGTCGTTGGTACATCACTCATCATCATCAATGAATAGTTTAATAACGTTCAATATATAATTGGGTATCACTGATAAAGAAAACATACCAATAAAACGTAATGATAGTTAGGTACTTAGTAAATGGTTTAACGCAATTGAGTAATGTCAGTGACAGCTGATGGGGGTACAAACAAAGCTATTTCCCTTAAAGTACTTGTGTCTTTCTTGTGAATTCTCTACGAAAAACTATATCTCAAAATAAATTTCTTGACATTGTTGTTGATTAAAGGTTCATTGTGATAACTGTGAAATGAATGCATACTTATAAATATGGATTTTCCAGCTTAAAATAAATTGACATGAACACAGCAAAATTCGTTTCTTTTTTATTTAGATTTGATATTGTATTCCATGATGTTTAGTGGTAACCGATTCAATCGAGGCAATCAACTTTTTTGCTTTTGTATTTTGACTAGAATTATGTTTATTATCTGCAGGTTTTATATATAGTACATTTCATGATTTAACTGGCATCCCTACCTTTCTTCACATCGTCACGAATAAATTTCAACTTTTTCTACTGACCCTTGCGACTCACACCGAATGATTATTTTCGACTCACTTTCTATATTTCCATTGCAGTGAAAATGACAAATTTCCAGAATTATTTTCCTTACTATAGTTATACTTTTCCAAAGTCCGAACTGTTCAAACTGTGATCTTCACACTCTCAAATGCTTTGTTTGTCCCTCGATCAGCTAATAACTTGGGACTTCAGTTGACAGTGCTCAATAGTCATGCTTTGGTATTACTACTCCTATATTATTTAGTTGTAGTAGTTGAAATGGTACAAAACTTCATTAGTATATTTATGGTTAATCATTTTTTCATCGAATATATTCTTTTAACTTTCAATATGAATTTTGAAAAGTCGATGACCAGCTCTGAGATTATACAATACACCAATTGAACTTTGGGTTCGTTTATTTAATGAATATTTTGACAGGTCCTGTACATTCATCATGAAAGAAAGAATGATAATTCGAATACATACATGCTTCTGACATCCAATACTTCTCATAAAGGTAGCACTTTTGTGGTCGAGGGGTAGAAAATACACAATAACGGCTTTTTGATTGCATATATACATGGTGTTATAATGATTTAATGATAGACTATGAAAGACAGGTTGAAAATTCTATCATGCAATATTTACTTATATCGAAAAAGAAAATCCGAAAAAATGATCCGTCGGCAGACATTCAAATAATTTTCTTTTTACTATATCAATAGAAATATATCATATGAAAGACTCTTTTTATTTATATTGAAAATATATCATCCTAATAATGAAATGTATTCATGCTTTTCAGCAGTCAATAATTATTAGGAATCCGTCCCGTCTACCTGTCCATTTGTCCACTTCATTCCTATATTCGTTTGGGAATGACTTTCTAGTTTATGGAATCATGGGGAAACCACGACACAACGACAAATTTGAACAAACAATAGCTTTGAAACATAGACTAGACAAATACACCTTGAGGCAACCAATTGCTTCCCAGTGTAATAATTTGGGTAGAGTGCATTCACTATTGAGACAGCATGTTTGTCCTTCTCCCACTTAATGAACAGTTTCTCTCGAAGATGTCCGAAGTGAACCTATTACGAGGAAATCCATAGGCGTACCAAATGATTTAGTAAAAGCGATACACAAGAAGTATCATGAATTTGATAGCATACGCCATAATTTCTTCTTCCGCTACTAAAAAGTACTTATTCCAGACCCCAGGGAATTTTTGCAAGGTAACAGTAAACACAATTGTATAAACTACACTAGATACCCACTTATTAACCTAACAAACGTAACCTTTCAACCGCTGCATGTCATGACACTGCTGCACACGATGACAATCGTGCCCACTCGTATTTTTCCCCTCTCTACCTACCATTGTGCTGTCTCAATACTGGATTCACTCTACACCGTATATTTTTTCCCTACAGCGACACCTACTGATTTTTTTCTACAATATAACTTCACTTGTAGTGGTAAAAGACAAACAAATAGGGGGGAATAGCGCAGTGGATTAGCGCTCGTCTCGTAGTTTTTTTTTGCACAAAGCCACTTTTTCCAGGAGTTTTAATTCAGAACTTAACACAACACAAACGTACAATTTTCAATATGATGGTAAAATTTAAAAAAACGTGTAATTAATTAGGAGACAACAAGTAACGCTCACCAAACAAACAATTCTAGCCCTAAATACAAACTAAAAACATCTTGAGATCGGCTGGGACCGGAACTCCTTCATCTCGAGAAGGATGTAACTGCGGTTTTCGCCAATTTGCAACTGGGGGTTGCGCAAACATCACCCAGGGACCTCTAGGCGCACTCCAAAATTACATCAGAGCCTCAAAGTGACCAGAATGTGATTTTGTAATATTGTATAAGTATATCTGTATATAATGTAAATATTTATATTTAAGTTGAAATGTTATTCGGTAAAAGAGAATCTTTTTGGATTTGAAATTGCTCGACTCGTGATCAAAAGGTCCCGTGATCATCCTCAGCCAGGGCAGGGATTTTTTATTTAAATAGTGAGAATTTAAATTATAAATCTTGTAGCCGGGCTGAGGATGTCTTTCGACGATTCGCTGTTGCGTTCAAATTAACAGTGCTACTCCTAGGTGGCGTATAGAGTTAGTAACAAGGCCTACCCAGAACACTGTGTGAATGATACGTTCCATGTTGTTGTGATTGTCCCGCCGTCTTAGACGTGCCGTTTAAAAGGTAATTTGGGATGCAGTATTGCTTAGAGCAAGACACGTTGCATCCCCACCGGAAACACCCCCCTTGTCTACGCCAGTAGGCCGGATGGAAACGGATTTTCCGCAAGGAGGGATGTCCATATTGCGCCATATAGGACGCAGAGGGCAATAAATGATGAGAGGGAGGTAAAAAAGTGTGATTCAGAAATTGGTTCTTACAACTCTGAAGTAAGAATATTCCATCCCAGCAAACATGTTACGCGTGGGCCTCTAGAGGCACTTTAAAAACAGCCGACAGACAACATAAGCGGGCCATAATCATGATACGTCGTCGGCCCGGCTAGCCCGTGTCGCGACCGCCATCAGTAGGCCTCCAGACTACCACCCGCTTTAATACATAGCCAGACTTCAGCGAGTAGACAGAGTTAAGATGAACTGATATTGCATGGTACAGATTATGGTGCGATTGCGGGTATCCTACTAATCAAACGCGTCATTCCACTGTTGGGATTTCATCAATGATCTATGCAAATATACAGGGGCGTCCAATTCAAAATACAGTACATGGAAGTATAGAGTATCTTGGAAGGCAATGAGCATAAAGACGGTTTCAATGAAAACAAAATGGCCCATATAAGCGCCTAAGAACAATCTAGCATTATATCTTCGAGAACAGTGAAATTTCAATGGAGATAGGTCATTATTATACACAATAAATTCACCAAACATTTAGAATCGACTGATTCATGGACTAGATATATGCAATTCACTGTTTTTACTCTCTGAAGCGACTAATTGTAGGGGATTTCTGAAACTGTAGAGCCGGATTGTTCCTATTTACCTAAACAGACAACTTTTTCTCCATTTCAACCATTTTTATTGTATTTCAAATGGTTTCGCAGATATTGCATTTCAAACTGGCCTGGAAAAATTTTCCACCGAATAGATAGGAGAATGACAACACACAAATCTGAAAAAACTCTCGCCACTGTGATTATTTTCCAAAACCATGTACCACAATGACAATGACCCGACAAAATAGAAAATACGCGATTTGACATCCTACATCCTACACGAAATCAATAGTAGGGCCAACTGCCAACGTGATATTCAGTAATGCCAATGTTGCATTTTCATCATAGAGGTCGCAGCGGAGCGGCGCGTAATGCCACGTACTGTGTCAAAACGACATCGGCACGATTATCGCAAATCTTTAACGGGTAATTTCTGGCTTAATTCAAAACATCCATAATAAATATGCGTATGTTCAGCCAAAGCGGCAAAACTGATATTATTCCAATTATTTATCGACATCGGTGTGCCGCTGCCGACATCTGACCGCTGTTAACAGCAACTTCAGTGGATAGACAGAGTTAAGATGAACTGATATTGGATGGTACAGATTATGGTGCGATTGCGGGTATCCCACTAATCAAGCGCGTCATTCCACTGTTGGGATTTCATCAATGATCTATGCAAATATACAGGGGCGTCCAATTCAAAATGCAGTACATGAAAGTATAGGTTATCTTGGAAGGCAATGAGCATAAAGACGGTTTCAATGAAAACAAAATGGCCCATATAAGCGCCTAAGAACAATCTAGCATCTTCGAAAACAGTGAAATTTCAATGAAGTTATGTCATTATTATACACAATAAATTCACCAAACATTCAGAATCGATTGATTCATGGACTAGATATATACAATTCACTGTTTTCACTCCACTAATTGTAGAGTATTTCTGAAACTGTAGAGCCAGATTATTCCTATTTACCTAAACAGACAACTTTTTCTCCATTCCAACCATTTTTATTGTATCTCAAATGGTTTCCAAGATACTCATCCATATTTCCCAGACATTGCATTTTAAACTGGCCTGGAAAAATATTCCACCAAATAGATAGAATGACAACACACAAATCTGAAAAAATTCTCGCCATTGTGATTATTTTTCATGATCATATATTACAATGACCAGACAAAATAGAAAATATCCGATTTGACATCCTACATGAAATCAGCAGTAGGGCCAACTGAGAACGTGATATTCAGTAATGCCAATATTGCAGTTTCATTACAGAGGTCGCAGCGGTTCGGCACATAATGCCACATCTGTGTCAAAACGACATCGGCGCGATTATCGCAAATCTTTAACGGGTAATTTCTGGCTAAATTCAAAACATCCATAATAAATATGCGTATGTTCAGCCAAAGCGACAAAACTGATATCATTCCAATTATTTAACGACATCGGTGTGCCGCTGCCGATATCTTACCGCAGTTAACAGCATCGGCCCATCTATTTACCGCTCATTCATGTTTGCTGGGATTGGTACTCTTATATTAGGATGTACTCAATTAATTGTTTTATAACGTTTTGACCTCACTATTTTACATCATTTGTTAGAAGTGTACATTATGAGATATGTATAAGTAAATTTTGAATATTCTTTCAGAAATAGGTTGGGCATGGATTCTGGATTTCAGACAATAAAAACCATTTTAGAGCTTTAGAAGAAGTCATGGAAGGAGTTTTTTCTATAAATCACGACTCAGGAAAAGTTATTGTTTCACATGAGGTAGATATTGAAACAGATGAGGAAGAATGATGTTCCTGGAGAGACGCTGGTTAACTACACTTCGGAAACAAAATTTGCTAAGCCTAAGTGGACAAAGAATTAATGATGTAAAAACTGACGATCCATTTGGGACTTTTGTTTTTTTTATGACAATGAAATTGATGTATCACAAATAAATAACCATGGTTTTATTGTGAGACACATATAAAAATATTTTCAGGAATATTACTGCTTTCTGGCTACTTACTGTACTGAGTATCGCTGAAATTGTTATTATACAGTTTGTAACTTCCAGTATGTTTAGGAACATATTCCAAGAGAACAAGAGATATATTCACTTTACGGATAATTCCAAACTCGATAAGTTTGATAAAATGTATAAGCTGCGTCCACTGATGAGTACAATGTCTGCTGCAAAAGGAAAACATTCAACTTCTTGAGATTGATCAAATACAGGCAAGTAGAGAAAACAGAAAGAAACATTTTTCAAAATATGTTCATTAGTTTTCGAAATACTTGATAGTTTTCAAAACTTCTCAATTGTTTTTCTACAACTTACCCAGAAACACCCTAAATGAATTTCAAATTGAATGATTTTAGGTGGAGTTTTATTTTCTGGGTAACATTTTATTTCTCGGTTCAATAGTTTTTGAATATCTGGCTTCAAAGTACTTTGACTGGAATTTTTACGGAAGATGAAAAAATCAGAGATAAGCGATATGAATTATGCAACCTATGGAAAGTGTTTGGAAGAAAAACTGATATATTATATGCCCGAAAAAGGTCATGTTGTTGGTAACAATGATTTATATGACAAAGTTAGTAGAGAAAATACCAAATTCAACAACACGTTACGATGAAATGCAGGATTGGTTGAGAAAACGATATTTGATTCAGATTAAAATCTACATAGGCCTCAGTTGTATGAAATAATAAAGAAACATATAACGATACTAAATTAATGACCTATTCATTACCTGTGGGATTGTAGTTTTGAGATTGCCACCCTATTATTCGGAGCTTAATCGTATAGAATCAGTTTGGGGGCAATTCAATGAGATCACAAAGTATTGCGAATTTTTCGATAATTTTACTTGTTAAGGTTGTAGAACGAGATGTACATCAAGTCCTATTTCACTCCTGTCGTGCATCACCGATTGCCAAGCTACAGTGGTCGAGCTCTGTACCTCTCGTCATACTAATAAAATTTCAATAGGCTTTTTCATTTAGATGGCAAATGACTGACTTTGTTTACCTGTCAGACCCAACGGCATTGAGGGTGAATTTTTTTTTAAAGGAAAAAAAATATTTCCGAGTTATCCTATGGATAGTTGACTTGAATTTACATGGAGAAGAAAACTCACCATTAGAAAATATTCGTGTACATTATTTTATCTACGAATGAAAGGTTTTTGGTGGTACAAAATAGGTAATAGGTACTTAACCTACAGATAAAGTTACGAACGCCAATGTATGCAGGTGCATTTGTCATGAAGTTGACTGTTGACATAATGTGAAAATACCGCTAATTTTGAACTAAGCCAATCTCACATTGTTATTTCAAAACTAACCAATGGCTATTCACTTTCCCAATAGCCAATCAGACTTTGGGTCTCAAAACGAGCGCATGCGCCTTAAAAAATCATTTAAATGAAAAGGCCTATTGGAAAACGTCCTACAATTCCGAAAACATAACCTTAAACGCGTATTTTTTGACACTGACGGATAAGTGTTTGAACTAGCATATGTCGAATTGCATTTGATTGTTTCAACAAAGACAATAGGGAAGACGCATGATTTTATTTTAATTTTTAAATTAAAAGTGCTCCATATTTCTAACTCGATTTGACTTTCACTTGAATAACTTCCCCCAAAGACTAGCGCCAATTGTGGTTGCTTCAGGAATATTGATAGACAATACTATTTCTTACTACCCAAACATATATTCAACTCAACTTTTAATGTGATGTTTCAGTAACTATTGAAAATACTATGATAATAAACATATTAGTACAACATATGAACGAAGATAGATTAAATTATGATGAACCCTTCGAAGCAACTAGCGTTAAAAGTTTAAACTGTATGAAGGTACGATGCATACGTCCATCAGAGGCGCTAGGAGTACGTTTTTGAATGTGATGAAAAAATTGGAGATTTTAATTTCGAATGGGCGAGGACACGCAATTTTCAAAATATTTTTAATGGATTCTACAGCTTATAAAAACTCTGTTGGTACTTTTCTTTTTTTTCTCTAAAACTTAGAAGAAATATTTAAAGTCGGCAAAATTTATATGGCTTTTTTTGCGCCATTGTAAAATGTTGTGACGTAATCACCCGATCAACCAATCCCAGTTAACAGCTTCAAACAATTTTGCAACGTTGCCATATTTTAGGCCGCGCCTCCATAACAGGAATAAATGATTGGCTTTCTCTTTATCAGAAATCATTTTGATGAACCACAATGATTCATAATATCAAAAATAACAAGGTTCATTTGCACAATGACAACGATAATATATTGTTTTATGACAGATCGAATTTTTTTACACCCTTCAAATCCGTCATCGTCGCTTGATATTGCGAATAGTGTTCTAGTTCTGACATTTATAGTTTAAGAAACTTGGCAACATTGCCGTTTAGTGTCACAATCAACCCGATCACGCCTAGTGGCTGCTCGGTCATTTACGTCACAAAGAGCGCCAATATTAGTAACTTCAAAATTTGCTGATTCTCAAAAACGAATGGGAACTGCTGAAATTGAAATTTGACTCAACAAATATTTTCTGAGTACATTTACATGTCTTTTGAAACATGTTTAAAGCGATAATAATTTCTCATGTCCTCGCCTATTATTTAAAACATTGAAAATGTTTTCAATTTCTAGGGGGTAATCTTCATGTGTAATTCAAAATATTCTAGAAAAGGGGCACATGCGTGTTCCCTATTGAAAGAGAGAAATTCTTTCACTCTCAATGTGTCCATCGGAACGACAGAAATTTTTTTCGGATTATGTATGAGTATGAGCATTTCGAATGTAGGAAGATTATGGATTTTTTCGGTAGTGAAGATCATCGCTCTATACATTTTCTTTATGATAATAATAAAAGAAAAATAATGGAATCATCAACCTGTCAACAACTTACATCTAACGATGAGACACAGATACAGCTAATATCGATAACATTCATTTTCTGTTCGTTTCGAATTTGACTTCTCGTCGTAACGAACGACTCCTTTGGGGGGTGGCGTGAACCTCGGCTATGCGAAGACTTGGTGAATTCGGGGGGTTGAATGGTGACTTCACGGGAAACTGTTTCGCCACGAGTGGAACCCAGCATTGTGATTCTAATTTTCCCAAAGAACCTCCTGCAGAAAAAAAGACATATTAACTAAGAAGAGGTTGGGTCAAAAATTGCCGTTTTAAAAACCTGTTGCAACGTTGGTCTTCAACAATTTGCTTAGAACTGACAATATATTTAAGGTTGGCGACCAATATGGCTTGTAAAACTAATCCGATAGAGGAGCCACCATGCATTATAGTGAATATTTATTCAAGTTTCCAACCGTGCAAATGAGTAATTATAGTCGAAACTGATTTTTACTACGAGACAATAGCCGGAGAACTGGCCGGCGGGCACTGTCAAAGATAGTTCTAGTCTTTGGCACTGTTGCCGATAAGGTTACGTACTCCATGCAATAGCTGCCTTGAAGTATCAATTATCATTTGGTTTGTGAATTTATCAGGAAGAAATGATTCCTGGTTAATAAAATGAACCAAGAGATTCGTAATCGTATTGGCGGGCTTGGCAACATGCCAGTTGGGTTGACCTGTGAAGGTTAAATGAGACAATCCTCGTTACAGATTTTACGGCAAAATATATTATTCCAGCGCCAGCAGCAGAAGAATCGTTATTAGATTTTGAATTTTGATATTCTTCTAGTAAATGTTTTGAAAATCTCGCATTGTCAACCGAGCTTATATTAGTTTTGAATCCCAGGTTCATTTTGATGGCGACGTTTGTGTTAGTTTCTTTGAATAATTCGTTGGGAATGAACTGGTTTTTATGAAATCAATGAATAATCGTTGGGTAAATAATAAATAAAAATGTTTATTTTTCAAATAGGGAGCACAACATAAATTATTACAGAAATACATTTTTTTACAATATTACAGATGGAATTTACAAAAGAATTAGTAACAGAACTGAGGAAGTGAATAAACAGATGATATCACAGAAGCTTTAGATCCGAAGAAACTATCGCTTGGATGCCATAATTCACTAGTTGAATTTTTACAAGAGAATATTTTAGAGTGGGAAGTTGAGGCTCATAATTTTTGAGAAAAAATTAAAAAAAACTTTGTTCAAATTTCACAAAAAAGCAGTTTTCAATATCTGTGGCATTTTTACGGTTCATTTTGAACGACTTCCTTAATATTCGTTGAGAAAGAGACGAAATTGTGTTAAGTCTGGGGAGAGTTGGGGATGTTAATACCCCACATCTGACCAACCAAATGTTAAATCCGGCCCTATACAGGTGTTATGAATTAACACAACACACCTGCAATACCAAACTTGTTGTTAGATTGAGAAAATAAGCATCAAGAGCATCGACTGTCTGAGGATGGTCAAACCGAGATTATTTCACTGGAGCGGTCTACAGGAAATATCTCTTCCTCTCTTTACTTGGGCGTTGAGTTGTTTATCCAGGAAGTACGTACCGTTTTCAGGAAGATTAAAAAAATAATAATAATGCACTCATAAAAATATTGAAAATATACCTATATATTTAATAAAAGTTAACAAAAGTGTTTCATCCGTTCTACATACGGATCAGAAGCTACAAGATTCCAAGAATATAGTGTAGTTACTTGAAGTTATTTTTTTATCAGTCTACAAATTAAATAGATTGACTTAAAACAATAGTGAAATCAGTTGTCAAAAACGACTGGAAATAATTATCATTTGAAAATTTAGGGTACATAAGGTTATAGAAATACAGTTAAAGACACATTCGCATTATAAAGGATTCAATTTACCCAAAACATAAATACAGAAAACATATATGAACTTACGCTAAATCAGCAGGGTCAACACTTATTCACTGGAGGCGGCTTATAAACGACAATTAGTTTAATTGTATCATTATTTTGATTAGTCCCGCTGAAATTGTTCATTTTATTTTTACTTCGCCCTTCTCCATGAGGTCATAAACTTTTGATTCGAGGTTTTTCGTTGACTTATCCCGTTCTTGAAGCGTTGATAAATAATAGCTGATTTTGAAAAAAATACTGGTTTACTCGTGAATTCACTTGGTTACTGTTATGACTCGGATTAACTTGATTTGAATATCATTTCTCCTAATGGCTACTTAAGTTCACTGCCTGACGACTATATTCGTACACTTCTCATCTTTATTTCATTATGTTCTAATCGAATGAAATCTAACCTCATTCTGAGAGAACATGTTTTTTGTTTCACTTCTGAACACCAAGAGAGAGTTGGTCCGAAAAGTCGCGCCCTTCTATAATCCGCTACCCGATTACGTGATGGCTTTGATCGTCGCGGGTAAAAATTCCTGATATCATAATTATCTTCCCCCTGTCATAATAAATCAGCGGCTTGATAATTAATGGCTTGCTATTGTCACCGCAAATTGATAAAGATGAAGAATTTATGTCTTTCGCGGGTGAGTTACATTAATGGGCTGTCATAACATATGAGTTATAGCGTTCCTTTGCTCGTTAATTTTCTTAGATATGCCTATCAGCGGAAGTGATGAGCTATTTATGACCTATTTGTAAAAGGGGCGATTTTTTATGGTAATTTTTAAGTGTATTTCCATGTCTGAACAGATGATGAAGTATTTCTAACGGGCATGTGCCTATCAGTTTTAGTCGCGTATTTGACTTTAGGATTTATTTTCATTCCTATTGAATTTGTTTTCTGGCTATAACGTTCATATTGAGTAATATCGTGTTGTTTCTTATGAATGAAAGTTTTTCTGTAATTATAGGGCATGACAATTGTATGGAGAGAAAAATGGTTTCCACGTTAGAAATATTAGATTGTGTACTGACAACGTTCTATAAGGGATGAAAAATGTTACGACCCTCGGTGGATAGAAGATGCTGCAGAATCAAAAATAGAAAGAAATAAATGATATTTTTTTACGTCCTATATATTGTTCGGTGATTTTTTTTGTAAAATCAGAAATCATTGATTTATTCTCATCCTTGCTTTCGATTCCAGTAGTTATATCACAAGTGATGGATATTTTGGTGAGTATTCTTTGACATTTTTATGTCAATATTGTTGTAGAAATTCACGCAATTTCTGCAACAATATTAGCGGAAAAATATCAAAGTATACTCTACCAAAAATATCTATCACGAGTGGTATATGACCAGATTATACAGTGCGTTCATAAAGTGTGGAAACGGAGGTAAAGCTCGGACAGGTCGATTTTGTATTTTAGTTTTCCACCTTTTTGAAAAAAAAAATCCCCCATTACCTTACAAGATATCACGTCATCGATTTTTTTTAATTGAAAGGGTATATTTTTATACCAAATATTGAAACCTCATATTTTTCTGAATTCAACCATACCACATACGTCATATGTAACACTTCAAGTTACAGTATACTGAGTATAAAGGAAACCAGTGTTCATATTTTATAACATTCATTTAACTATTTATTTTGCAATGAAAATATCATAAGTAGTAAAGATAAACAAATAACAAATTCACAACACATGCTCGAACTGAGCTCCTCAGGTTAGTTAACAATATCCAAGACGTCTGATGAATTCTTGGGTTACGTTTGACAACATCTCTGGTGTAATTCGTTGAATTTCAGTTCGAATTATCTCTTTAAAGTCTTCCAAATTGGTAGGTCAATTTATGTAAACTTTACTTTTTAAGT
Organism: Gonioctena quinquepunctata; assembly: GCA_018342105.1. NCBI lineage: Eukaryota > Metazoa > Arthropoda > Insecta > Coleoptera > Chrysomelidae > Gonioctena > Gonioctena quinquepunctata. Next base: position 195,259 of record JAFIRS010002249.1, on the reverse strand, counting down.
AACCCCGGAGAAAAAAGTCCATGGGAGTTAAATCTGAGGACCTAGCAGGCCATTCAATCTGACCGCGTCGTCCAATCCAACGATTGGAAAAGGTTTCATTGAGAAAATCTCTAACCACTTGAGCATAATGTGGACCTGCTCCATCCTGATGGAATCAAATAGTAGAAACTATTCGACCAGGTTGATTAATGTCTCGAAATGTTACAGTCAAATATGGAACTACATAAGTTTGTAACATTCCCAAATGATTTTCACCCATCACAGTACCGTCAAAAAAATATGGCCCTACAATGGTATTCCTAAGAATCCCAGCCCACACAATTACTTTTTGGGGATATTGGGTATAATCTTCCATTGTCCAATTGGTATTTTCTGTTGCGTATTCACGGTACGGTACAAAAAGTTGATTCGTCGGAAAATAAGACATTAAATTCAAAGCTATTATTTTGATTACACACTTCTTGCATAATTTCACAAAACTCCATGCGTCTATCGAAGTCGTTTTCATATTAAGTTCATGTATAAGTTTAACTTTATATAGATGTAATTTGTTAGAATTTTCTGCACAGCACCACGACAGATCTCATTGTTGTCAGATAAAGTTGTAATTGAACAATGATGATTTTCCTCAATTCCAAGTAATTCATGTAATATTTTGCTCACCGACGATTTGCTTATTGGTTCTCGATCCGGATATTTTTCATTAAAGATGTCGCATACTTCTGCCATACTTCTTTTACGATCACATTAACCTAAGATCATCAAAACTTCTATTCGCTGTTTTTATGACAGCACCATCGTTATTTCAAATAATCTCTTTTAGAGTAATATTTTTCAGAAAGGTATTATTGAAGACTTCTAAATCGATATGCTACACAACAAATCAATTTAATACTGACATATGCAATGGTAACTAAGAACTTATTGTCTGGCTTTTAGATGTTTTCATAGCCCACTCAAGTTTGGCATTCTACTCGTATTAACTACTGAGTAATTGTCAGGTTTTCATTGCAAAATAAATAATGAAAAAAATGTTGGGGATTATGAACACTGGTTTCCTTTATACTCAGTATACTGTAACTTGAAGTGTTACATATGACGTATGTTATATGGTTGAACTCAGAAGAATATGGGCTTTCAAATTGAAATTTCAATTTGAAAAAATATCGATAATGTCATATCTTGTAAGGTGGTGGGGGAAAAAATCTTTTTTTTAAAGGTGGAAAACTAAAATACAAAATCTACCTGTCCGAGCTTTACCTCCGAAAATGATTAACTCGTAAGATAATGGAGCGTTTCCACACTTTATTACAAACATACCTACTCTTGAAAAAACTGTGTTTTTCTACGTTTTATCGATTTTTTTTAGGAAGTCATCTGACAGTAACTGAATTATATTGATAGGTTGAGTAAATGCCTTCTTGTTTTATAGCAAGTAGGGTGTATATTCGCGGATATACTAGCAACATGGTCTATATTCGCTGATATTGGGATTTGATTGGTAAGATAAATGCATTTGATTAGCTGAATTCATTTCGAATTATATAATGGCGGATATACTAGCAACAAGGTGTATATTCGCTGATATTGGGATTTGATTGGTTAGATAAATGCATTTGATTAAGTGAATTAATTTCGAGGAATATAATGACCAATATAAGACTACAAATTTACCTACGTCACATAACCGAAGAAAAAAATACTTCCAAGGAAAAATGTTAATCGAATACGTCAACTCTTCATTCAAAACAAAAATGTTTTCCCAACGTAGTTTTCATTGATATTCCTCAACCAAAATTTCTATGAATCCAAAAAATTACGTTTTTCAAAATCGATGATTTGTAAAAGTTCTCTCTCAGTGTTATGGTTATGAACAACGTTAAACATACCTTTTACTTTTACTTCTACCTATAATGTCAATTCGAAGCTGTGGATATTATTTGAAATTTCTTAATCTCAAGTATTGTAAGAAATACAAATTTTTTATATTTACATTAGTTCTAATAAAAAACATTTATCTAAGGATTGCCAAACCATAGTAGGGGAGACCAAGGCATAGTGGGGGTAGCGGGGCATAGTAGGGTAGCGCCATTACAGCAGTATACAATGCCCGCAAAATAAAGGGCATAGTTGTGCTACTGTGCGGGAGTTTTAGTTCACTGATAACCTCAATGTGCAGTGAACGTACTAGATCGCCGGCTAGTTTAGTTTCGTATTATTGTGAAAATAGTAACGAAACAATTTTTTAGAACTTTGTTACTAAGAACGGCTAAAGAAACTTTGACATAACTTTGGTACGTCCCTGACTATTTGGGGTTACAATTGATTCCGGTCTGGCAAAATGTTTATTCCTCTTTTAGAAAATGAATGTATATACCCAAAGCTACTGGAATTACCGTAAAAATCATGCATAAAATATAACTATATTTTTCTATACCTATCTTATAAAAAGGGGGAAAAGCTCCTGGGATGGTTTTTGTAAAAGGAAGAATAAAAACCAAAATCGCGATTGGAAAACCATGTCATTTTTTGAAACATCATCCTTCAGATTGCCGGTCCAGTTTCAATTTATCGAACAAAAAGTGCGCCGTTCTTAACCTGAATGGAACAAAAAGAAATCTTTTCTTAGTGGGCTTTTTCGTGTAGTTTTGGCTTAAATTTGATACCTATAAAAGGAAAGATGAAGCTTGTTCCTGTGTGCCGGTAAGGCTTGTTCCTGCCTTATGTCCTTAAGGCTTGCTTGTTCCAGTAACTCATCAGAGTGAGTAGTGTTGCAAAGAATATTAAAGAGTGAAAAGTGATCCAGAAGCGTTGAGGTATCCGTAAGTGGAAAATTGTGAATAAATTGTATTAGAGCTCGGAATCTTCGTGTGCTGAAGCACCCGAAAGTTTATTATTTCTGCTTTATTATTATTTCATTTATTCAATTATTTGCCAGAAATTTTAATATAATTTTTGAATTATTATTATTTCATTTGTTCAATTATTTCTCGTGGCATTTAAATATATCTGCATTAATATTATTTCCTTTGTTCAACTGTTTACCGTTGAATTTAAATATTATTTCTGCATTAATATTATTTCATTTATTCAGTTATTTACCGTAAAAGTCAACTATTATTTCTGCATTATTATTATTTCATTTGTTCAATTATTTACCGTAGAATTTAAATATTATTTCTGTATTATTACTATTTCCTTTGTTCAATTATTTACTGTTAAATCTAAATATTACTTCTGCATTAATATTATTTCATCTGTTTGATCATTTGCCCTGGAATTTGATTTGGTCAGAAGAATTACATTGTGAATATTGGGTTGTTTTATTTTTAATTGATACAACCGGAATTCTCTTGAAATCGGTTTACTGTTTAATTTGCTGCAATACGAATATTTGCTGATTTTATAAGTGATTTCCACAGTTCAGCTCAGGGTAATTTTGAAACCCTAGTAATTTATCGTTTAGGGTTAAGGCCAAACCTATACGATTTACTTGTACTGCCAAGTTGGGTAATGTGATATTATTATTTTTTCTTCTCTGAAACAAACATTGGTGTCCTCGCGGGAAAAATCATCATTTAAGCTCTTGCAGGTGTTTCGCCAAGGGAAATCTTTCACAAGTAGTTTACAGATTTGTCGCCCTGATATTGTTAAGTTATGTTCACAGTTGTTTGAGTTCAGGAAAAACGCCGAATACAAACAACTGACGCGTTGGTTTACATCACTTAAAAGTGTAAATTTCAGTTTTCCATTGTCTTGAGTTCAGGGAAAACGCCGAATTCAAGCCACTGCCGTATAACAGAATTACATAACAACAGTTTTTTTTCCCGCTGTTCGAATTCTTGAACTAACCAAATTTGAACAACGGCCGCATGCTATAAAACGAATTAAAATTGTCCGAAAAATACGTGCAGAGCAAAAGTTTACGAGTATTACAATCTATAGTCCTACACCGGAAGTTTTTAAAATAATAATACTTTTATGATTCGAGAAGGTGATTTGGTAATTATCCGTTTTATTGCTCCACTGAGGGGATGATAGTTACTTCATCTTATGAAAAACACTGTGATGCTTCGTCGTCTGTATCCACGCCCCGTTTTTAACGTTGTTTGAGCTCAGGGAAATCGCCGAGCATAAACAACTGTAAAAAACACAAAATATATAAACCTTGTTGAAGGAATCATTTATTCGTATCAAAAGCTCGAGGATCGGAGAAAGATATCACAGCCGGGATTATTGCGAATTTGAAACTCAGATAATAGCCGAGTGGAACGTGGTATTCAATTGTTTTGGTATTGATAATGGGTGAATTCGGAAAGGCAAAATTAATTGTCAACAAATTTGAAACATCACTTTCTGAGTCGGTCAACTATCCGTGTTCAAGGAGGAATAGTTCATTTTTTCTATTAAAAGGTTGAAGTAATACCGAGTTACGAACAACCGATATAGTTAGGAATAAGTGGAGTCAAAATTGCGCCTTATAAGCTGTACAAATAGGGTTATATATTATACCCCTATTTGAAGGTCGCCAGACCGATATCTATATTTAAGCGAAAATAATTGTATCTGAAAACTATTGTGAAAAACCATAACTACAAATTGAATATACCAGCTAATTTAATAATTATTACACGCTGTGTTTACTGTGGAAAACCTTCCCATTTCATGCAATTTTCTTAGTAGCTCAGGAGAGTTACAATCAAGTTTTAGAAATTATTAAAAACATTTCTGACTGTCTGTCTGTCTGTCTGTGAGACATAAGAGTAATCGGTGTCCAGTATAAAAAAAATGTACTTAAAGCCTACATTCTTCTGAAAAATCCAAGAAGTGTCAGAATACCAGACCCCTGGACGTACCGTATCTCCATCTGTTGCTACCCTAGTGCGTGGAGAAAACCACTATGTAATCTGGCGCCCGACATTTGAAATAGAGAAAGGAACAGGATTTCCTACATAATACCCTGGCATCATAAATAGAACCCTAGAAAAACACATCACAAAATAATGCAGTTTCATTATTAATTCACCGAACATTCGGTTTGAAACATCGTACAGGGTAGTTATGCTGCAACTGCCAACGTCTTTCCTCTGGATTGAGATGATCTTAAACTCCTTTTTATATTCATAACAAGGCGAAATCTGAACAAAGGTAAAAGTCACGTTCATATTTGTTTATCTACGTCAGTTGGAAGAAAGCGGGGTTGATTATTAGAAGGAACCTCGAAAAGTCCAATCTCACTTTCACGTGAACGGGCCGCGGCCGTTTGAGGAATGAAACAATTTGTGCACATTCGTGGACAGCCGCGGCTCGACCAACGGAGCTCTGGCACACAGACCCAAATCCAAGTTCCGTGACGACACCAGAGATGAGGGAACCATATACCTTAGCTCAGCACCAGCAGTGCCTGTCGAGCAATCGCCAGTTAACACGGTAAAATAATAGATGGCATAAAAATATAGCACTCAAGGAAACAAAGCTACCTGGACCTCAGCGGCGAAAGCTGATGAGAGTGGGAAAGATGACAGCGTGGCCAAGGACGGCTGAAAAACCAAAACCTCCGTCAGACTTCCAGATGCGGAAAAACAGAAAAAGACCTCGATCTGACTCCCAGACCCCTCCACAACTCACCAAACTGAAGAGGCTCAGACCTTTCCGTCAGATACACGGTACTAGTCTTCGTCCCTGGGTTAGCGAATGAGTTTGATCCGAGACTTCAGATCCACAACCTAGATCTGAGGACTCAGAAATGGACTCTGATGAGCGAAAACACCGAGGAGGAAGGACGGCAACTCCTGGCCTTCTCAGTGGACGATGTTCTCTTCAGGGCACTGACGAGGATGCAAATCCGAGCGAATTACAGACTCGGAAGAGTATTCTCTAGGGTCTTGAACAAACAAAAAGATGGGGGGGTTATTCAGATGAACCTCCATCACTGTAAGTCGGCCACGGCAGTACTTACAGGGGATATGAGGAACTTCGAGGTGGCCCTTATTCAGAAATCATGGATCCCAGGGTAAAATCGAAGATCTGGGAGAAATAGTTAGAGAGCTATTATATAGCAGAAACATTGAGACTCCTGGAGCCTGGCTCTTTGACATATACCAAAGCCATGGAGGAATATTAGGGTAATCTTCATTTCAAAACCTGGAAAAACTGGACTAAGACCAATGAGTCCCATATCATTAGGACGACCCTGGAGAGGCTGGTGGATAGGCACATGAGGGACTGGGCAATACCACTGCATCGAGACCAATATGTATATAGGACCGGCTGCAACAGAAAGAGCACTCCATAAGCTGATAGAGTAGAGAATACGCTAGCAAACAAAGATGTACTAATAGTGGCCTTTCTAGACATAGAAGGACCTTTCAATAATACCTTTTTTATAGAGTCACTCATCAGGTCTCATGGACGGAGAGGTACCTTGCGAGGCCTGGATAAACTAAGAAAGAGGATGGAGGAGATTGTATTGGCCCGGGCGGTCAGAGTATGCCCACAGTGGGGAGTTCTTCCTCCAGTCCTATGGAATCAGTTCATGGATGGACTGCTGGGGTCTCTGGAAGGAAAAGGTTACAAAACTCTTGGGCAGGCCAACGACATAGTCATTCTAGAAAAGGGGAAATTCAACACCACGGTTAGGGATCGCATCAAACTTGGCAACCAGATGGATGGACTTTGAGAGACTGAAAATCAACCCTTTGAAAACCTTAGTGAGATCCACTCGAAGACGGAAACTAGAAGGACTAGGGCCCATAACAGTTCTAGGAGAAACTCTAAAGAATGAGGGAGAGGTCAAATACTGGATTCGAAACTGACCTGGAACCAAGATCTGATGAAAGTAATTAGAAAAGCGTGGACCACACTAATTGTGGCCAGACGCTCTGGAGAAGAAATGGGGGCTTATACCACAAATTGTACTCCACTGATTGTACAACATGGTGGTGAAGCCTGCCATAACCTACGCTTCTTTGGTATGGTGGTCAAAGACACAACTAACAATCGCTAAAAATAAACTAGGCAAGACTTGTCTGCGTAGGAATTACAGGGGCAATTATATCCATTCCCGCTGTAGTCATGGAGACACTGCTGGGATTGCCTCTTTTGCACTTGGTGGTAAGAAGAGAGAAATCTAGCCGAGATGGTATATATATATATATATATATATATATATATATATATATATATATATATATATATACAGTGACCGGCAGAAAGTACGCATCATATGGGAAATTATTTTATTATTGAGTTTTGACAAATATCGATACGTGCAATCGCTTCTGCATCAAAGGAAACCCCAGAAGACGCTGTACAGTGCCGTTCGTCTTTTTGTGTCTGACGGAAAATAAAAAAAAATAAAAAATATGTCTTAAAATACATTAATTCGAAAAAAATATCGAAAAATGTTATTCGGAAAAGTTGTTCAGAAAGACATCTTATAGCTATGTACATATTTTAAAGAAAATCTCAGTTAAAAAAATTAAAATAAATTTTTTGCCAAAATCAATTTGGAAAAATGTATTTCTGACAAGGAAACTCATTAGTAAAGCCAACAGTAATATTTTAAATAATATTTCGTAAAGATTCTCAAGCTATTTCTATTTTATTCGGAGAAAATTTGAAATTTGTTTATTTGTCATGTGTTCAGCTGCTTCATAAGAGGCCACTAAAATATCTCCAGGACATTATAATCCCGATACTATTTATTATCAATAAAGGACCATGTATCTACACAATTATGATTTGAATTTTTTATTAGAACAAAAAATTTATTGAATTTTTGACATAACAAGAACTTTTTATCTTTTCATTTTCAAACAATTTGAAATAAAATTAGAAACTGAAATAATTATAAACCAAACAATTTTGTACGTACTCGAAACTTTGTAATTGACCATTACTCGACATTTCTACCCTGATGTTCAATACATCTAGTTGTTCGGGATTTCATTTCTCTGGACACATTTGGCAGCATTTGTGGTGTAATGTTATTAATACATTGTCGTGTTACTTCTTCTGAATGGTCGATATTATTAAATGGCCGATGTTTATAAACCTTACTTTTGAGGTACCCTCATAAAAATAAATCCAAGGGCGTCAAATCTGGGAATCTTGCAGGCCACAGGTTTTCTGAATATCGTCCTATCCACTTATGAGGAAAGTGTTCGTTAAGCCACACTCTGACTTCAAGGGTACTATGTATTGACGCTCCATCTCGTTGGAAAAACAATTCATTTCTTCTTTCCAGCGGTAATCCATGTAAGAAATAAAAAAACTAGTTATTTAAAAACTCTAAATAATTTCGTGAATTGAAGTTGCCCCTAAAAAAGTAAGGCCTAACGATCTGCGTATCTAATATGCCGCACCAAACATAACTTTTGAAGGAAAATTGAATTTTTGCCTCTATTGTCCAATTTGGGTTCTCATCAGCCCACCATCTACAGTTCTGGGAACTGACAGTACCGTTTGATGTAAAAGTCGCCTCAGCAGTAAATAAAACTTTTGTAGGGGAATTTTGGCATTCTTCAATCATGCTTCGGAACCAAAATGAAAAATCTAAGCGGGCATCGAAATCTCTAGCGAGTAGGGTGTGGATGGATTTTGGTTTGTAGGCACGAAATTTATTATTCTTCAAAATTCTTCTAATGGATTTTTGATATACCAGTTTGTTCCTGCCTCTTCGATAGTGCCATCTGTGGATTTTCTGTTACCGATGACAACACATTGGAGGTACCTTCTTCATTAGTGACGGGCTTACTATGTAACGATTTTCTACACTCTCTGTAGCTTTAAATTTGTTTAAAATACGCAACACAGTAGATCTATGGATATTCTTATTTGGATATCTAGAATTGAATATATCTGCTGCTTCTCTGGAACTATGAAAACTCTCGCCACATATTAAGACGAGCTCAGTTTTTTCTTGCAAACTTATCTTTTCTTGGGGCATCTCTAATTTTTGTTAACGCACAACAAAATGTAAAATCACATTTACAATGAAAAAAAATATACAAGAAAGACGATAAAAGAACCTGGATAAATAATAACACTACTAAAGCGTTTGACAATTCTTAATAACATATTAGCATTATCAGTCAATTGTTTCATGGCCTCTTCGATCATGATGGAATCTGCGATGCACGCAATACTGATAATATTGTAGGTATGTATGATTCCAACAATTTGCCAAAAATCAATTTATGTTTGGTTCAAATTTTTTTTTAATTAAAACTGTAGATACAAGGGCATTTATTAATAATAAACAATATCGGGATTATGATGTCCTGGAGATATTTCAGTGAACACATGGCAAATTCACAGATTTCAAATTTTCTCCGCATAAAATAGAAATATCTTGCAAATCTTTACATAATATTATTCAAAATATAACTGTTGGCTTTACTAATGCGTTTTTTTGTCAGCAATGAATTTTTCCAAATTGATTTTTTTTATGGCAACAAATTTATTTTTATTTTTTCAACTGAGATTCTCTTCAAAACATGTACATAGCCATAAAATGTTATTCTGAACAACTTTTCCGAATAACATTTTTCGATATTTTTCCGAATAAGTGTGTTTTGAGACATAATTTTTAATTTTTTTAAATTTCCCGCCAAACACGAAAAGACGAACGGAACTGTACAACGTCTTCTGGAGTTTCTTTTTTGTAAAAGAATTTTTCCATACTTTCTGCCGGTCACTGTATATATATGTATATATATATATATATATATATATATATATATATATATATATATATATATATATATATAAATAATAATTTATATTTTAAAACTAACAACATCAAATTCATACAATTCTCTTTGTTTTTCCTGGAAACTATTATGATCCTCCGTCTGCATTCCTGAATGATCTTGCTGTTGAAATATACTTTTGGAAATTTTCAAGTTATTGGCGATGCTTTCCTTGATATAACCTTCTGCCACACTAATTGACTGCCATCCTCCATGCCTTTTGAGTGTTTGAATGTGAGAGTAACTGGATGCATCTGGGAGTTTTAAGTATTCTGTACCTGTTTGGGGAATTTTTGCAAAACTTTCGATACCAACTGGTTGTATTGTGCACTTACCGTGATTATAGTAAATGAAAAATCTTTTATGTTTCTCTTGATTGGGTGTCAATCGTGAATACTTATGATAAATTTCATATCTGTTGCACTGTGATTCTACGGTGAATACACGTTCCTTTTTTGGTATCTTGTAAAGTTATAATCAAATTTTTTTCCGTGTCTTTTTCTACATCTTTCACAGTTTAGCTGCATAATTCTGCATGCCCCATTTAAACCAAATATTAGTTCTACTTTAATTAATAGGTACTTATCGTCTAGAACATAGTAACGTTTTCCATAGTCGAAACTTTTGATTTATTTGCTTCTTCGTATGTATCATTTTGACGTTTTAAAAAGACAATTAGCTTTTTGTATTGTGATATTATCACATTTTCGTTTATTTGTATAGTATTTTTCAACATGGAATATGTAGACCATAAACTGGATACCTTGAGAGCTTTTGCCTAAAATAATGAAAGACATTTTTTGAAAAAGACTAAAAAATGTGTAAAAAATAGCTTACCTTCTTAAAAAAATACCCTAGTATAACACTTTCTTCAGTTCTCAGTACGTTTTTTTGTCATCTTCCAATTAAAAAATATTACATATACCTTCTCGTATTTTTCCTTGGTTTTTAAAGGAAGTAAGCTCGAAATCACTTCTCGAGCGTCATTTAAAATGTCTTCAGAACAGTTTTCTAAATTGTTTTCAATAGCAAGACTTCATATTTAATATGTAATTTAAACTCAATTCGACAAACAACTTGTTAATTGTTGTTATGTAAATAAACAAAGCCGTGTCAGGTTACTAGGTTACTGAAATCCTAAACAGGTACCTACTATGATTTTTTTAAATTTATTACTCTGTAATGATTTTTAAACCATGATTATTTGCTTATAACTACTAACATAAAATGCGAACAAATAGTTTGAACAAACTTCGTAAGAAAAGCAGTTTTACAAAACTTTGCTTTCCTAAACTTGTTGTTTAATACACTGTTATAAATTTTTTTTTACAAAAGTTTCCTGAGCAACAGTATAAAGATTATAAAAAATGTTCCCAAAAATAGAAGGAAAATAAGTCTATAATCGATGACCCTTCAAGAAGAAGACGGAGCCTGGAATTCTAAAAATAGTCACCCAGCAGGGGTTCATAATCAGTGAGGATACCGACAGCAGATTTAAATATTTTGGCAATGTGAAATCTATAGTTCTAAACTATTCGAATGAATTGTTTGCAAATCTCAATTGATAAAGTGAATAGCATGCGTAGTTCCACTTCAATATGTATTCAAGTTTCATTGTAATTCGTAGAAAATCCCGTTTGTTTCGAATGGAACAACCTTTTCAAGGCCAATTTATCAATATAGTGTAGTGTATCAATATGATGTGAATTAAATTCCAACGTATACAGCGTCTACTTCTATTCTAAACATTTTCAAAAAGGAATTACCCCGGTATGTGTTCAAATGTTTTGAGTTTGATGAGATATAAATAGGCTGATCAGATTACATGAATCACTTAAATGTTTATTCTTACGATCAGTGTTTTTAGTCCACAGCCCATAGTCTTGGGAGCGCACCAATCCTGTGTTACCAGTGTTCACAGCATCCATAGACATGCTCCTGCTATGGGTTTTGGCCCACAAACTGTTTCTCTTGCCCCTTTCCCTTTGTTCACTCAGTCCACTCAGATGCTCGTTCAGTGCGTATAATTTTTGAGTTATATCCTTACCTGAAATGAAATTGGTGATATTCTCAACATATCATACTTGCATGACATATTTTTAGTATATAGAAGGTTTCTCATGAATTGAATTTACAATTACAGCTAGTTTCGTAGAGTAGTGCCTTGATAATTGTATTTTGTATCAAATACAATTGTTTTTACCTCTGGAGTACCCCAGGGGAGTCATCTTGGGCCATACCTATTCAACATATTCATTGATGATATTCAGTCAGAAATAAAACAACAAATGTCTCCTATTTGCTGACGATCTGCAACTATTTCGCGCAATCAACAATGAACATGACTGTCAGATAATTTAAGAAGATCATGACAGAATAAAAAATTGGTGCTCCAAAAATCATATGCACTTGAATGTATCAACATGCAAGGTCATATCATTTTATAGATCGAAAACTCAACTAAAATACGATTATAGCATTAATAGTGAACCGAATTGGACTTTCGAACACACTTGGTTCATTCCATATTGTTAATAAAGCACTGAAAATGTTAGGTATGCAGAAGTGTTAGATCTATTTTAGAATATGGTTCATGTGTTTGGTCGCCTTCGTATTGAGTTCATATAGATAAAATTGAAAAAGTGCAAAACAAATACTAGAGAGTTGCTGCATTCAAAATAAATTTGTCTTCAAAAGAGCATTCACTGGATCAAATTCGTGAAGTTGTTGGATTAGAAAAGTTACTAACTAGAAGAAAAATTGCAGATGTCCTCTTATTATACAAAATATTCAATAATCATGTTGATTTCCAAGAATTATTATCAGAGATCGGAATACATGTACCTGGAAGAGTCACTAGAAGTAACTATTTGTTTGAAATTGATTTTCACAGATGTAACTATGGGAAATTTTCTCCTTTGAAATGAATCGTGAAGCACAGCAACGAAACTCAATATCAATAGTCTCATTTGAGCAAAAATCAAAGGAGGAATTTAGTTGAACTATAACGAAAATTTTATACCAGTAATTTTCAACCAATCAGATGCTTTATTTCGACATTGTTACTATGGTAACCAGCAAATTTTCTGGAAATTTTTCATCCACATCAGCATGTAGACATAAAATTAATAAGTGGAAATTTCCCGGCACATGACAGCTATCATATAATTAGACAAAAATAATATTGAAATAATATTGACAATATTTTTTATTTACTTACTTTATAAGTTGGAAATATTACAACAATTTATTAAAGTGTATATTCTATAATATCATTAATTGATTTTAAATTCATCAAAAATTCCACTTTTACCTCCTCTTTCCTAAGTGGTGAATAAAACACAGAACCAGTGTTTTTTTTAACAATATGCCTGGGTTTCATAAAATAAAAATAATACTGAGACACCAGTTTATTTCTTTGAGTATTAGATTTGTGTCCAAAAGAAGGCACAATATCACGCAGAATGTTGCCAATCTCTTTAAATAAGTTTTCTTGCTCAGGATTTAATCCAGATTCTTCCACTAGGTATGTTAGATATTTTACATTTTTATGGTACATTTCAATGTGCTGTGATTCTTTGTAAAAGGAACATAATTCATACGATCGAAAGTTCATTTTATTATCACTTTTTCACTAACTTATGATTGTATACAATGTTATGAGGAACTTATAATGCCACAAATGAAATATTGATTGACAGGAGTAGTGAATGTCAAATCCATGGCTAACTTTACAAAATATTTTTTTAACCGGCAACATACGCCAACAACATTCTATTTAGAATAAAGAATAAAATATCCCGATTTCCTGAATTATTTGAAAAACAAATTATTACCGCTAATATTAATTTTTCTTAGAATCAAACCCAAAAGAATATGAAAAATATTTGAGTATATATGTATAGGTATAGTTATATATTTTTTGCTGTATATCACCTTTGTTCGTAGTCAATATTAACATTTCCCTGAAACCTAGTAAAAAATTATATGAAATCCATCATTTTTATATAATAATGTATCTGATATTATAAATTGTATTTTACTAGGGCACGGGAAAAATAAAAAAAAATATCCCACTTTCATTTTTAATCAATATTGACATTTCTCTGAAACCCAGTAAGAAAATTGTATGAAAACAATCAATTTTATATAAAAAATTATCTGATATAATATATTTTATTTTACTGGGGACAATAAAAAAATATCTTCCACAATACGAACGTATCCACTTTCATTTTTAGTCAATATTAACATTTCCCTGGAACCTAGTAAGAAAATTGTATGAAATCAATTAATTTTACTTAATAGTTCATCTGATATTATATATTTTATTTTACTAGGGAACGGGGAAAATCAGAAAAAAATCTCCCCCAAAACTCCCATTACACACAGCCTTCTATTTATTTGTGAATAACGTCAAAATAAATATTTACTCAATGTTTTCTATTCAAATATAATTCCGGTATAACATTTTCTTACCGAATCCCCCACGTGCTTGAATTAATTGCGGGAAATTTGTCTAGTACATGAATTTTTAAAGAAAATTATCCCTCGTCGCTTTGCAACTCGTAATCATTTTCAAAAAATTCATGTACTCAAAAAATTTCCGGCCATAGTTCTGCTCTAGGGAGATTATAAGTGAAAATGAATGAATCATTGTTGCATGTGGTATATAATTTTTTATATATATTTTTACCCACATATTTATGTTGTTTAAACTTAAGTTAGTTTTAGTATTACATTAAGGAAAATCATATCTTACTACTTACTTTATAAACTGATGTTACCCGTAAAATAAATAAATAAATAAATTAATAAATTTTAGTGGATGAGATATCATCGGAATCGAATTGTGAAAAAAATTATTAGACAGAAGAAATTGGAATATCATCAAAAACAATTCACTAATACCACTCTTAAAGTAGTATCAATTATTTTGAAATATTTGTTGAATAATACTAATATCAGTGTTTCGTGACTATTAAAATACCCGACTAATTATTATCTATTTTTGTTCACTATAGCCTAAAGGCAGATTCGCCTACGACAATAAATATATTTTTACTTCCAACTATTTATTAAAAAAAAACTTACAAGTGTATACAACCTCCTTCTGTATCAGAAAAAATATTATTATCTGTTTTTTTACAGTTCACAAAAAACAACACATAATTAACTCCAACAATTAAATACATCACTCCAAATACGCTGTCCAAAATATACGCACTAAATAAACAACAAACAAGCCATCTAACGAAAATAATTAAACAAAAATAAGTTTGGGCCTAAACAATACCAAAATTGAAAATCTAGATGAGATTAGTAAGGCAGTCAAATTCAAAACCACCAATTTTATTTTTCATAATCTAAAAATCATTTGATATGAGAATTGTGGAAGTTTCATTTGTATACAAAAGTGGCAAATGTTTTGAACAACTATAACCCATTTTGGTTCTTCAAATTTTTTCGAAAATTTTATAAAGACTACTCGATTATCTTGAAACGAAAAATCTACTGTATGAGAGTCAATATGGATTTAGCAAGTCCAGAGACACAAAAACACCAACAACGGATGTTGTTTCAGAAATTCAAACTGGTAATAATAAAAAGTGTTGTATCTTGTCCTTGGATTTGTGTGAAATCTTTGATACCGTTGACCATGAAATCTTACTAAAACATTATTCAATGTTGGTGTCAGGGAAAAACTTCTTGAATGGTTTGAAAATTATCAACCTGGAAGGAAACAATATGTTCAAATAGGAAATCATCAGAGTTCATGTACAATTATAACCTTTGGAGTTCCACATGGATCTATATTTGGTACTGTTTCATTATTAATTTACACTCTTTCAAATTTGCCATGGAAGAGAACAATACAATTATTGACTGTTGATGTTTCTTTGAAAATTATGATATTATTGACAATATAATTTTTCTTTAGGAGCAGCTGTTGAGTTCAGTTGCAATAGCTTCATTAGTTTTTGCATGACAATAGTAAGAAACATGAATGTTGTTTCAAAAGGAGGAACAAAAGAAATTATGCCATTTCGTATATAATATATATACATATATATATATATACATATATATATATATATATATATATATATATATATATTGTACTTACTACTCGTGAGGAAATTTAAAATAAAATATGAGGGGAATAATGAATTTATGGGACAGAAAATCAAAAAATATAAAAGAAATTTGTACTTCGAAAATTAATAAAAATAAATTAATTCCAATTATAACAAAATAAGATATAGCAAACAAGAAATAGATAGAAACAGTCACTATTTTGAAAGATTATGGGAAAGCATTAACAAATTATGGGTAAATGCGATCGGTCGTTTTTTCACTAAGCCGATGGCAATCTGAGATATCCCTTTTATCAACTTGGATTTTGAATTCAGATGGTTCTAATTCAATCACAGTAATAACGATATTTATGTTATTTCCATGTTCAGAAATTCTATGCAGAATTGATTGATGATTCTGTATGCAATTATCAACCATTGTCTCCATCTGACGAAACTTGGTTCTGATATTTGCTTTATTTAATGTTGGGAGATTCTGTCTTTTACTCTTTCTCAGACATCTCGACTTTTTCCACAAATTATCCAATTATATATCACTTCCACTAATTTTTTCTGAATGTTTTTTTGTATCCAGCATGATATTGGACTCCATATTACTAACTTTTAGGTTAATAACCTCAATATCTTCAGAATTTCAGGTATTACTGCATTTGCACGTCGGAAGCATTTTTCACTACACTATATTGATGACGGAAAAGGATACCTACCACTATAAACTTTGTATAAAATTATTTCACGAACCTTAATTTATATTGCCGAACTCTGACTAGCTCCTACTCAGTGCGCGCCATCTTATCTATGCATCCACATTTGAAAAAGAACACTTGAATTTGACCTAGCTTTGTGTAAGATATCCAGAAAAAGTCCGTTTACCCATCGAGTCCACGTACATGTCGTACATGTCAAACACTCGTCGTATATCAACAGAAACATCGCCTTTTGAAATATATCTCACTACAATATGTATAGCGCCTCTTGTTCATTTATTCAGTTCGACTGACTGAAAGGCAAATAAAATATATGCCAGTCAGAAAATGTATCGATTACTCCTGGAGCAAGATCTAATATTCAGTGTTCCTCTCGCTGACTTACGAATACATCTCACTCACATCGTTATTTCGAATTTTATTTGTTGCTACCAGCACAAGAGATAGAGAATCATGTCGTTTATTCGAAGCGTCAAATGAACCCAAAAAATCCTCGTTCAAAATATTTGTTGAAACTTCCAACATCATTCACGTTACGATTGGTTTAGATACTCTTTTAGATAATTTTTTTTTATACTGATACAAAATATACGCCTTTTGATAGACCTTTTTGAGTCCCACAACTGAATCTTAAGATGTACACAAAAACAGAATATGTCCACAAAATTCCTACCCATGTTTTTCAATGAATGCATTTGTCCTGTATGTCCTGATATGCATGAGTTTGTCTTCAAAAGGTCCGATTTCACGACGTAATGGTATGTGACGAGGAGAGTTTTCGCTTAACGGTCACTTCCGGTTTCACCGGAATTGGCTCCGGTTTTCAATTTTTAAATGGAACACCTTGTATATTGTAAAATTTTCGGATTTCTGAGACAATTCTGAATCAGAATGTGACATTTTAGAAAGTTTTTACGCCTACTTCATTTTTTTAGAGTTAATTTTAATATTCCATCTAGGTGGCCATCATCGGACGTAAACTAATCTGAGGACCTCAGGTGATGCCAGAAAATTACAATCGCAAAGTTTTAGTGACTAGTATGATAGATACGAATAAGACAAGTTGGCAAATTTACATTTTCGTGTCTAACTATTATTTTTCGAATGACGGCTATTTTTTTACAAGCACTTTTCGAAAAAAGGATTTTTCGACGAATCTAACAATACTAATTTATTTGCGATTGGATTGAAAATAATAACATAAATTAAATATTACTAAGGAAAATACGTGATAATAATTTATTTACTTTTGTCAAGTGTGCCATGGATAATAATTTATTTACTTTCACTATACTGAATTTTCAAAGTGCATTCCTCCTTGTTCAAGACACATTTCAACTTGTTCAATTGTTTCTCTCAACACGTTCCGTAACATTATACTTCTAATTCCATGTATACAGGGTGAGTAAAAAGATACAGTTCAAGTTTCTTAGAAAAATGCGTTTTTTTTTTCAATGAATACCCTGTATTTCGAGAAAAAATCGGTTAATTTTCTTGAATTTTTTATATAATGTACGGTTTGAGGAATCCGGTATATTATCATCAATATTATCATAGGTCTCCAGACCAAAGTGGTCTATTTTCAAGCAATTCTTCTTGTTGAAAAATATTCGGTGTAGATTAGTGCGCTACCTATTCCAAAAATGCAATACCTTATATATGGTCAATGAAATGTCTTTCATTTGAAAGCTCTTTTTCCAAAGAAACTAGAGAAAATAGAACTGTATCAGAAGTAATAACCCTCTCAAGGTTGGAACTAATTTTCCATTGTTTGAAAGCTAATTCAATTTGGATGGTGGGGGTATTATACCTCCCAAAATTCTACAAGAAAGACCGCGATAGTAAAATATCTACGTTTTGTGAATATTTATTCAATAAACTGATTTTGAAATATATTTCAATATATTTTACACAAAAAATATGAATAAATATAAATAAAGAACTTTTCAAGACAAGCTCTTATTGAAATGCGCTAAAAATAAAATAAAATTTTCAGGAGTATCACATTATTGTGTGAGTAATAGATTCAAAAACTTTTTCTAAAGAATTCATATTTGTATTCAAACTGAAAACATTGCGCGGCAAGCTTTTGAATCTGTTACTCTCAGAATAGTGTGACACATCTGAAGAAATTATTTTTTCCTTTATATTGCAATTTAATGAAATCTTGTCTTCAAAAAGTTCTTTTATTAATGTTTTTATTATATTTGACAAAACAGTTATGAATTCTGACCCCTAAAATTCTTACATACCAATTTTGAATAGAATCGAATCATAATTCACAAAACTCCTCCGCCATTTTGAAGCCGCCATTTTGAAGCCGCCATTTTGAATTTTCTGATTTGGCAAGAAAAGCATGATTTCCGATCCCAAATATCCATTTTGATTAGAATCACGCCATAAATTCCACGGCCATTTTGGCCACCATCTTGTTTTTTATATGAAACTGTCATAATGCATTGTCACCGGAATGATGGAGACCTGCCAAATTCAAGTCCATTGGACAGACAGACGGAAATCTAACAAATAAAAGTTTGTAAAGAACACTTTTTACATTTACTAGTCTAGAAAATGAAACATTGTGTGAAATGTTCGTGCTTTATAAATAATTTATAATAATGATAATGATTGAAGTTATATAGAAAGCTTCTGTGCGAATGGAGAATATATATCACTTCGGAAAAGATTAATTTTGGAAGAACAATGAAAATTTTCATATCAACAATTTTCTAACGTTCAGAAAAATTGTTTTGTTAAGACATTTCATCTAGTTTCCCCTGAAAATGATAAATACTCCGATAATCCGTTTCTGTGATTTTTTTTGGGAATGGGACTAATATTTTCTTCAGTATATATGACAATTTACGAAATACGACCAAATGTAGAGACAGACTTCCGAAACTCTACTTTTTTATCGTGATACCGAGTTAATGGGCAGCAGAAAATCAATGTTATGTTCCTTTCAATAACAGCTAATTATCGGAGAATACATTTGGAATATTAGGGAAACTTGTTTACCGTATTTCCTCAAACTACCCCGTTATATTGCATTTTTTATTACGTAGAGTTGTTCGAAAAAAACCCATTTCAATCTCCGATGGAATATATGGGTATCAATAAAATCCGAACGTTCAAAAGTATGTAGCCAACAAACGAGTCCGGAGACCTATGCTGATATTGATGACAATATATCGGACTCCTCAAACCGTACATTATATCAAAAATTCTAGAAAATTAACAGATTTTTTCTCGAAATACAAGGTATTTATTGAAAAAAAACGCATTTTTCTATGGAACTTGGACTGTATCTTTTTACTCACCCTGTATACATGGAATTACTATACGACATTCTTAACATTGGAGGATATTTGATATATATATGACATGCTCTCCCCTATCTGAACTAAAAAACGAGTGGTTAACATACCCCTATTTTCGAACCATCGTGTATAAAAAAAATAATGTCAATTAACTTCGATCCAGATTGAGGGAGTTTATCCAGGCTAAATTGAATCTTCAATTTTCATCAGAGATTTCACACTGGTTGGTTTGAAATTGATCGAATTGTTTTTTTTTATTTACCCTGTTATAGAGCACAAAACGAAAAAGTATAATGGAAACGAGATCAACGTGACATTGCACATTGAGGCATGGTATTCCCAGAATGAATAGGCGTTTTGTCAATTATCGAAATTGTAAAAAATTCTGAGCAGAAAGCTTCCCTTTTCATCTTTCACACCCTGTATCTCGAAAACTAGTCGGTGGATTTTTTAGTGCCCATGGACACTTTTGCCGAAAAAGTCAAAATCTACAACATACCAAAAATTCAGGAAACTTAACCGAAAGCCATTTTCCATAAGGATGGTGCGGGGTCGTTTGCTTCATATTTGCTTGGAGTTGGAATATAATGATGAAATATTCAGTATGCTTAGTTTTTCCTAGAAGATATTGTGTAATATTCGAATAAACGCTGCTCTAAAACCCTCAAATTCAGTGAGACATTCAAACACAGCACACACTCCTGAGGAAATGTTATTCTGTTTCATCCTATAAGAGAAATTAGTCAAGAAATGCAGATAAAAAAATCAACACGCAATTTTCAAGAAAGGTTTGGCGTCAATGTCTGGGTTGGTATCGTTGGAAACAGAATAATTCGGCCAATATTGTTTCAAGATCAATTAACAGGGGTTAGCTACTTAGGTTATCTTCAAAATGAAATCGAGAATCATCTTGATAATCTACCTTCAGCCGGCGAATTTACTTCCAACAAGATGGAGCACCCCCTCATAATACCAGAAAAGTTCCTAATTACTTAATAGAGCATTTTAATAATCAAGTTATTGCAACCAATGGTCCAATACCGTGGCCTGCCCGCTTACCGGATCTCAGTGTGCTCGATTTCTTCATTTGGGGATATGTTAAAGGAAAGGTTTACTATGCAATTCACTTTTGCCGAAAAAGTCAAAATCTACAAGATAGCAAAAATTCAGGAAATTTAACTGAAAGCCAGGATGGTGCTGGGTCGTTTGTGAGTTTGTGATCTTCCCTATTGTCGCAATAGGAAAATAGTTTACAATTTTTCCTGAAAACCATTGCAGAGTGAAGTTTTCATCTGAAGGTAGAACAGGCCTAATATACGGGTATTAGGGCTCAGTCATTCCCAGTTATGAAGGTGGTTTTGTAAAATAATTGATTATCTAAATTAAAACAATCCTGATTTTTTTTTATGTCATAAATGTTGATGTTTCGTATGCCAAATCCTAGTCATATTTATAACTGCCTCCAGTTGTGCTTAGCTAAGGGTGGAACGAGAGTGTGGACACATTACAGTTTAGGACTAGATAAAAGGTCGGTGCGAGATATCGAAGTTGGTATAGTTTACCCAGTGAAGCTCTGAGTATTTTCCCGAGTAGAACATGGAATATGTGAAAGTAACAAAGCAGTAAATTTGAACGGTCCAATTTAATTCCCACAGAGAAAATCAAAAATAACTTTCTGAACGTCGCTCGTAATAATATTCAAATGAGTTTCCGTAGTGATAACCCGAGAAATACCGAGCCCCTGCAAAAGACCGGTGTAAATATATTTTGTTTCAGTAAATTGAGTTCATTTTCCGTTTTGCAAACATTTCCTTAGCAGCATCCATTTTATTTCATGTTTGAATATTTGTTGGCTTATAAAGGTGTTATTGCGGTAACTTAGATCTGCCTATTGAACCTCATTTCCATTTGGATGAATTAAGTAAGTTGCCAGACCGTTAATTTCCTATTGAAAAAACAAACATTCTTGTAAGACTAGACCTAATACAGTATTTACCGTTAAATTGTTTTTACTAGTAATTTTCTGCGGAGAGTACCTTTCCCTTTTCAGGCATAAAACGCGTAAAGTCAGAAAATTTATGATACAAGGTTCAGGTAGTGTGACGACAGATCTTTCTGTCTGACAGTGCGAAGACATCTCTGTCTGTTAGTCTGTCTGTTCAAATAATAGCAACCTGTGTCCAGTACCAAGTGCTGTAATTAAAGACTACAATCATTTGGAGATTTCAAAATACCAGACCCCTGGACAACTGCATCTCTACCTGTTGCTACCCTGGTACGTGGAGTAAACCATTATAAAATCTGGCGCCCGAGATTCATAGTTGAGTTAAGGAAATATTTCGAGTCAACAACGTGAATTTCTTTCATGATTGTAAGTTTCAGGGTCTTAATGATACGACAGTTGGCACGAAATAATTTGTGACCCCCTAGCTACTTCTATGCCTCCCCCCCAAATTGAAATAAGAATAATTAACTGTGGCAACTGTGTCATGCAAATCCAATACTTTTAACTTGCTCTTCACGCTACATATGGTGAAATCATTTTTTCTCCAAAAACAACCCCCTCACCACCCTCTTACTATCATCAAAATCGATAAAATTGCGAGAACAGTTTGAACAATCGTTGCTGGGATTATTTTTATGAAAAGATATGTCTTAGGGTCATTCTGACATGATAGGTGGCAGGCAATAATTTGTGACGAATCCGCTACCTCAATATACCACCCCCGAATTAAAGTGTTACAGGGAACACAAGGTTTTGTCATTAAAACGAAAACATGTATAAACTATAACACAAAATCTAATATTAAAAAAGACAAAAACATTTTTCCTTGATTTAAAAAATAAGGAAAAAAAAGACAGAAAACATTTTTCCTTGATCAACAGACAGACAGACATTTTTAACATACCGGGTGAATCTCCAAGGTGGCTCACCACAATAACTTTTTTATTATTGAAGATAGAAAAACCAAATTTGGGGGTTATGTATTATAGTTCATTTTACATTTTTTGATATATTTACTTGCTTTGCCGTACTTCCGGCTTGACCGAAAATGACCCCAACTTTCGATTTTTAAATGAGACATCATATATATTTTTACTTATTTCGATCGAGAATGACATTCTAAATCCAACAACACCTCACTTGTTGATATTTGACGAATAAAGTCAGTTTTATTCAAATTTTTATTTTTGATCTAGAATGCCATGGATCGTGTAAATCGCATCAAGTAACATGGGAGAAATACGACTTTGAGGCTTATGACTTCACAGTCGTTTTAAGAATTATTTAAAAGTCGCAAATTAGTCTATTGGGGTTCTAAATTTTCAAAATGACCTCCTCCTTGATCACGGCAAAGTTCAACTTTTTCAATTGTTGCTCGCACCGCATTGATTAGCTGTTCCGCAGTGACGTTCTGGAATGCCACCCTTACTTTATACTCCAGTTCTTCACGAGTAGCTGTTGCTGTGTTATATACCTGATTTTTAATTGTACCCCAGAGAAAAAAATCTAGCGGAGTAAGATCTGGTGATCTACAATATGAAACAGAAATAATTCATTATGAAAACATAAGACAACTTAAGAATGTACCTCGCAGGCCACTGAATAGGTCCATAAGTGCCAATCCACTTTTCAGGAAAGGTGTCATTCAGATGTTCTCTTACGACTTGAGAATTGTGGGGTGGCACTCCATCTTGTTGAAAATATATATCAACTTGGTTGGCCAGTGGCAAATCTTCAAAGAAATCATTAATTTGATTTCTAAGGAACTGTAGATATCTTTCCGCAGTAAGTTGCCAGTCGAAAATTATTGGCCCCAAAAGTTTTCCTCCGATAATACCCATCCAGCAATTGAAACCAAATCGTTCTTGAAAATTTCCTTCTTGCATCAGATGTTAATTTGTTTGAGACCAGTACCTTTTATTATTCCGATTGAACAGACCCAAGTTGGTGAATCGAGTTTCATCTGAATAAAGAATTTCAAATGGAAAACGTACATCTTCTCTGTATTTAGTCAAAAACCAGTTGCAATAAGTTAATCTTTGGTTGTGGTCGTTATCGGAAAGATGTTGGTGTAGTTGGTACTTGAATGATCGATAATTATATTTGTGAAGAATTCTCCAAACGGACAAATAACTTATATCACACTCAGAAACAATTTGGCGAATTGACGCCTTACAATTCACTTCAACATAGGCCAACACTGACGATGAAGTTATTGAATTGACATTTTCTTCTGGTTCACTTCGCATTTTCCTTTCCAGTTTTGGGAGTGGGATGGCGACGATTAGGCAATCTCTGGGCATAAATTCGAGCTGCATCAGTTGCTTCTCCGTAAATTAGCAACATGTCTATTTTCTCGTGTCTAGTATAATTTTCCATATGAAATTATAAACTACGTAACAAATAAATTTTTAAAAGTGACAACATATTCATTAGCCTATTTGTTTAAGTAGTCCTAGCAACAGCTTCAATTGTTTGTTTGATAATTAGAATAACAGGACTTACTGCATAAGTATACCGAATACGTATTATATGTTATTAGGTATGATCGCTTCTTGCAATTATTCAGAAGAATAGTGAAAATAAAGTGAAAGTGTGTGGTATCAAATTATTCGTAAGAAAATGATCTTTCACAAAAAGCCACTTCCATTTGAAAAAATCAAGTTTACTGGAAAAATTCATATTTGTGACTTTTAAATAATTTTTAAAACGACTGTGAAGTCATAAGCCTCAAAGTCGTATTTTTCCCATGTTACTTGATCAAGGATGAAGCGATTCACACGATCCATGGCATTCTAGATCGAAAAATAAAAATTGGAACAAAAATGACTTTATTTGTCAAATATTGACAAGTGAGGTGTTGTTGGATTAAGAATGTCATTCTCGATCGAAATAAGTAAAAATATATAGGATGTCTCATTTAAAAATCGAAAGTTGGAGTCATTTCCGGTCAAACCGGAAATTGAACTATAATACCCAACCCCTGAATTTCGTTTTTATATCTTCAATAATAAAAAAGTTATAGGGGTGAGCTACCTTAGAGAATCACCCGGTATAGTATTAGGCACTACACAATTTACTCTCTGACACGATTGCTATGCATCAAAAAATTCCTTCAGGTTATAAAAACTTTTTTCGACCAAAAATAATTGTATTTTCTTCTTGAAAGTATTGAAAGTTTCAGCAGATCTGATTTCTAGCGGCAGTTTATTATAAATTAAACTTCCTGCACAGTAAGGTGATTTTTTGAAAGTATTCGTACTAAAGTTTGAAATGTGGATTTCTTGTGCTTTCCTGGTCTGATATCTATGCACATCTTGATTAAGCGTCAGTTTATTTTTATTTTTAATATGAAAATGAAGCAGGAAATTTTAAAAATATATATTCCAGTCACAATAAGTATTCTCTGTTGAAAGTCTCTCTACAAGATTCTCTGTATTGCAAATTATATACGATTCTTATAACCTTTTTTTGTAGTACAGAAACTCTGTCAATATTAGTAGATTGGCCCCATATTATTATGTTATAACTCAAGATTGAGTAGACAAGTGAATTATAACACGTTTTCAACTCACTTTGATTAATTTCTTTCTTCAATTGTAGAATAGCGAACGTATTTTTTGCAAGTTTGGAGCATAACGAGTCTACTTCTCGATGGAACGTTAGGTTACTATCGATGGTTGTTCCAAGAAATTTTACACGATCGCTGGTTTCAATATGGCTTATATTTGGCAGAATATTTGTCTTGATCAGTGAGAAAGGCATTAAAACGGTTTTTTTACATTCATGATCAAATAATTTTTATGACACCACGATTTGAATTGCTTGATTACTATATCTGATTTCGTCTCTAGTTCTGCTAACTTGTTGGCGTGAATGATTATTGATGTATCATCGCATACATGTAAATATTTCCAGAAGTTACAAATTGTGGTAAGTCATTGATAAAGATAAGGAACAGTAGAGGACCAAGTATTGAACCTTGCCTTACCCCGACATTCAATTCCATTTCTTCAGAAGTCTCTGAAACAATATTCACTGCGATTCGCCTATTTTGTAGATATGAAGCAATCCATTCTAGTGGTTTACCTCTTATTCTTAATTTATTCAATTTCTCTTCAAGGAAATTTGGATGAACAGAATTGTAAGCAGCAGTTAAGTCGAAAAATAAGCCTATAAGCCTGCAACTTTTTTTCCTTTGTCTAGACAAGAATATACTTGTTATGTGAATTCTAGCGTCGCTAATTCGGTGAACTTTCTGACCTATAACCATATTGGCAGTTTGTAAATACTTATACTATGTTCTTCCATGAAAGAATAGATTCTAGTTGCGAAAGACTTCTCAGCAATTTTTGATAAACAGCTCAATAGTACAATAGGTCTATAATTTTCAATACTATATTGATCTCCTTTTTTATAAAGTGGAATCACTTTTCCCAATTTGAGAGAAGTTCAAATGAGTGATTGATTAAGGTCGCAATAGGTTGAGATATAATAGTTTTACAATATTCAGAAGCTTGATAGGGATTTCATCAAATCCCGTAGAATTTTTGTTTTTCAAACCATCTATAATTTCTCTGACTTCTCTCTCTGTTACAGGTTTAATGTACATACTCTGAGTGACACTATCAGGACTTGAGCATGAAGTAGGTAGATCTCCACCAAAATGGATATCTAACTTTTTTGATACTGTGGTTGCGAAATGAGTAACAAATGAGTCATAGATGACTTTCTGGTCTGTTATTATTCGTCATTAATTTTCAATTTGATTTCTTTTCTTACATTTTTTCTTCGATTTTTATGTTGGCTATCTTTTCATTAATTGATTTCTTATAATTCTTATAGCTCGCCATTAGGTCTGCATCATGTGAATTTTTTGCTACATAATATAAAAATTTCATTTTATCGATCTCTTCGTCTATTCTCAGGTTTTTTGTTCTTTGTTTGTTTTTATTTGCGTATATTTCTTAGGACATGTTACATTCAAACACCACTCAAAAAGCACAAGAAATTCGTCGTAATATGAATTGATGTTTTCATAGTTCTCAGTAAATAAATCATAGTTTGAAGAAAATGCATGCATGAAATTTCGCATATTTTGTTCTGAAAAACGTCTGCGTAAAATTGAAATCTCAGCTTTCTCGTTGGTCTTAAATTCACTCAATTCTTTCACTATCACCAATTGCCCTTTGTGGTCTGCAATGTGCGGTTCTATGACATTGCATTTAATTTTATCGTTCAGGTTAGTAATTACGTAATCTATTGCATTGCATATACGCAAATAAAACAAATTAATAGTTGCTGGTGATTTTTACACGAAAATCTATTGGTGGGAACTTGCTCTACACGCTTTGATTAGTGAAATAATTTGTGAGCTAAAAACTATCCCTAGTGATCTACTACCCTCTGGGCTGGAAAAAAAAAATGCGAAAGTAGTTAGAACAATCGTCATTGG
The DNA here is from genome assembly GCA_018342105.1 of Gonioctena quinquepunctata. Lineage (NCBI taxonomy): Eukaryota > Metazoa > Arthropoda > Insecta > Coleoptera > Chrysomelidae > Gonioctena > Gonioctena quinquepunctata. The sequence continues at coordinate 167,919 of JAFIRS010002249.1, read as the reverse complement.
GGCGTAAGTCTTTGTATGACTTGTTATAGCAAATATGGTAAATTGGGAGAATAATACTCCCATTTCAATATAGCAGTGGAAGAACTACATTGTTCGTTATTTGAAGCCTTACCTATAATTGAATCGAACACAACTTTTAACATTGGTCTATGCCTCAACACTCGTTCGAGTTTCATCCTAGACCAACACAAGTAAACGCTGTCGTCTTCCGCCGTGATTGTCACTTGGAAAACGTCATCGGATTGCTCGTGGTTGGCCTCCCATTCCGGAGAGTCCACGAACTGGTGCACGTTGATGAAGTGTAGATGAGTGTCGTCGCAAGTTACCCTCAACCTAGAATCAGATAATTTTTTATGATGATTTCATAGGTACGCATTATACTTGTCGGTAGACGGAATAATTTTTCAAATGGAATAGCAGATACAAGCCATTAAAATCGAACAATTATTTCAATTCGATAACGAACTGTGATTAGTCTTATGTCACACGCTCATTGAATTAATCGTGGGAGATCAAAACTTCAGCAGTTCATTCAATATGAAGTGGGAATGTATATGCTCTGGAATTTATTATTTGGTATACCATCCCAAGAAACTTTTGCAGTCAACGATAGGGGCATACAGAAACAAATATATTGTAAAAACTATGTTAACATTGGAAAAACTGATTATATAAATGCTATTTCGTTAAATTTCAAACTCAAATGTAAGAAAATTAGATGTGACATTATTGAATGAACAACGGGTAGGCCTGTACCAATCGTTTTATCCACAGTGAAGTATGGAAAACGATATGAGAGGAATAATTGTAATCTTAACATCAAATATATCACAATGTTAAGAACGTCCCGCAAGAGTTGAGTACTGCCAGTTGCTTCTAAATCAAAACATATTCAAGGGATACAAGCATTACAATCTAAAGACCATTCTATAAGAGTTGAATATTGCCAGTTGTTTCTGACAATGACAAACACACACGAAATGATAAGTTTTGTATTTGACAAAAAAATCCCTCATCTCTATATATATATATATATATATATATATGTATATATATATATGTATATATATATATATATAGACATCTTTGACATTCCTTAAACGACATCATAAAAATCTCCGAAACTATACACAAACTTACAAATATAACAATCATTCCAACAATTGCTAGTTCGAAAAATGTTGAAAAAGATATCCCAACAATTACAAGTAATAACCCACTCATAATGGGAAAAAACATAATTACCAAGCTCAAAACGTGTAATAATCTAAAGAATAAATAAATACTGAAGAAGCCCTTGGCCAAGGGCGAAACGTCTAACAAGGTGAACCTGCGCATGGGTAATTTGAAAATGTTTATCATCTATGTGATCCTGCTACTGTTTGTACTCCAAAATATAAATAATAATAATGGTAATAATATAATAAAATTATAGTAAATAATAATAATTATGATTTTTTTTACACACAGACACAGACACAATTTCTATCACACACACAAACACACCCAGAAATCTAAGCTAAGGTATAAACAAGTTAGTGAGATGAGTTTTTATAATAAATGAATATTTCTAGTTATTTTTCATATCGATTTGTTTCTCAATTGTATATCTAGGTGTTTGCAGAATCCAGGTCTTGAGTTTAGACTTGAAAAGAGTGATGGAGTGTAGAAGGTGACCTATATATTGCTAAGAGTTCAAAACATTTGCCATTTTTCTTAATATTAGCTTTTAATGCTGTTAAGTCATTGAATATAACAATTTCATTTCCTAACAACAGTTTATATATATATATGTATATATATATATATATATATAATAATAACTCCATCACACTTGTTCAGGTTGCCATCAGAATATACCAAATCATAACCATTCAAAGAGAAAATATCAGTGTCATAAATTTTCCACGTTTCCGTAAGTACAATTATATCAAACTCAATCCTGAACCCTTGCAACATTACCTGTAATTCATCAAAGTTTTTTGCAAGACTACTTATATTGTTATGAAATATCCTCAATGTATCACAGTTACTCCTTTCTAGAATATCATCGCATTGTGCTATGGAATTTAATTCGACTGTTTTTATTTCAGTTATTTCATAATCCCTCACATAATTGTCCCTTTTCTAACAGTAATGACAGCTAATGCTCATAGACTAAATTGAAGATTTATCAAAATTTACAAACAAATGTTAATACGATATAATAATATAAAATAGAGAGATGATAATAATAATAATGGAATATAAACATACACACCTTACATATATTAATAAAAGGGCGGTTGTTTAGAACGACTCAGTTGTGGCTGTTAAGTCTGGACCTGGTTGTTATTTTTGTACTTGCTGCAGCTGTTTTTATTGTGCTTTCCTTGAAGGCTTTCTTTTCTTTTTCTTCTGATGTAGTTTTTTTGTCCATTCGTGTCTGTTTCTTTGTAACAATTTCCTTTTTTTCCCCCGTTTAGTACACTTTCTGTGTACTATGTACTTCAGTTACCAGATATTTATTATCTTCCAAGTCCTCAACTGTATATTTTACTCCTTGAATTATGAGAGTGTTACTTCTTATAAATGCTTGCTGTCCGTTTTCTCTTGCTTGTTTTAGATGCGTTCGTAATACTTTCTGTCTACTGTAATCTTCGGGGGTATAATCTTCTGCGACAATGATTCCAGTGCCCTTGAACGTTGGCTAGAATTTCCGTTTTCAGTTTGTAGATGAGTAATTCTACTAGGATAGGGCGAGTTATATTTTCATTTACCTTTCCAATACGGTAAAAATCGCGTAGGTCATTGAAGCCTGCTTTTATGTTCAGGTGGGTCTCAAGGATTTTCAGGAAGTTTCTTTTATCGTTTATTTCATCATCTTCTTCCTTAATCCCATACAGAACTAGATTGTATTTTCATATTTTTCGCTCGGTATTAATGAGCCGTTCATTCAGTTTTTTGTTTTTTTCTCTAAGGGCAAGATTCTCTTCCTTTACACTCTTCAGTTCTTCAAGTATCTCCTTCCTTATTGATCGAACTTCTTGTTTGAGTTCTTCTGTAGCTTTTGTACTTACTGCCTTAGTCTCCTTCAATAGCTCGTACATCTGATTGTTTGTAATTTGCGATTCCATTTCAAATTTGGTGTAAAACGTGCTGATTCAGTACAATTGATCCCTCCCCTCGATGGTTTTGTAGCAAAAAGTTCAGTGTTTTGTTTTGGATATTAGAACTCTAGTATATAATTCCTTCATACAATGTTAATTTTGTAATGTTTTGGCGTACCTTTTGCTTATCTTGTGCCTATTGTCTTTGATACTATATCACTACACTTAAAAAAAAATTAAAATGGTCATAAACACACAATTTAAACGTTCATTCGTGATCGCAGCAGAATACGATGGTGCTGTATCAACTGCTCTCAAAACATGTCTTCATAAATAGCAACGTTTGGTCCCTGGCCGGTGACTTCTTCAGGCTTTAATTTGTCTTTTTTATTACAATTTCTGGAAAGTGAGTTATATCATTGGGACATTTTATTATATTTATGTGAGAATTTTTGACAGGAAATTCAATATAATGAACTGGTACATACCTCGGCAGTATTGAATGCGTACATTATTATGAGAGATTTCTTTATATTTTTGTTTATCATTTCCGCGGATATTTTGTTTTTATATACGAGTATTCTTTATTATGATCTGTGTACTGCGGTGTGGAGACGAAGTTGTCGAGCTGGTCGTTTGTGAATTGATGTAGGTTATAGGGAAGTAGCATGCGTGAGATAAATTTGTTCGTATTTGGTGCCTTCTTTGCATACCATTGGGATTGGGGTAATGGGAGTTCATTTACCCCTATCCCATATATATATATATATATATATATATATATATATATATATATATATATATATATATATATATATATAATCGAAAAGATTGTTGGGTTTATATGGATTGCAATTTATAAATACATTTTATTATTTTATTCTGTACCTTTTTTATTGATTTGATTATTGAATTACGAAACAAAAGCTACATACTGTAAATTTGCAGACTAAAAAATGATATAAATTAATTAAATATCAGCGGAAAATGTAATCTCTAATTTTATGTAATAAGCCAACTAACGGGGAAAGTTTCTGTCTCAATTTGTAAATATACATGATTATAAGATTTTTTTTTACAGTTGTATGTCATTGTAACCAAAATAAAATTCAGTGCTAGTCTTATAATTTTGAAGATCAGCAACATTTCCTGCACATTTGAAATCGTGATGTTATTTAGTATTATCTACAGCTGGAGCTATTGTATAGTTGAATACGTGTCATGGTTTTATGAATCTGATTTAGTAAAAATCATTTAGTCTTTCAGTAACGTGTCTTTCGTTCGCATTGATATTGTTAAAATCTACGCATGCGCATAATTACGTCATTATTGGTAAAAAATATGGAAGCGAGGGTTCCATCATCATTCCTGAAGATTGAGCAAGCGTTCATATCTGCTTACGTATATATATATATATATATATATATATATATATATATATATATATATATATATATATATATATATATACTAGCCATTATTGGTGGCTTCTGCGTATGCTCCGAATTTTAAACTTGATTTGATATGAGTAACGTTAAATCTTCAGTTTTAGTCGTTGGAAACACTTGCACACTTTTCGAAGGAGCATGAAAGAGCATTACAGAAAGTGAACAATATTATTTCATCTTACCTTCCCTTGAGCAGAATCGATAACCTCTCGTCAGCCGGACTGACATCCTCCACAGCATAAATATCTCCCTCTTCCAGATTCATCACCTTTGCTTCCCTCACTAATTCTTTAAAATGTTTTTTACTAACTCGAAATGGCTGGAACACCTGAAAAAAACCGTTTATCAGTAACAATTCTAATTCGTTGATTTCAGATGGCGTAAGGCAAGATGGGAAACTTGTAACTGATAAAATTTAAGCAAATTTCTTTATAGAAACATGAATAGGACACAGATAAACTGAGACTCACAAGGCCAACACAGAATGATACACAGACAAGTCCAAAACGGAAGACGGAGTTGGAGCCGGGTTATTATAGAGTACGTGAAAATTCAACTTTAGCGTAAACCTGGGACGGTACGCCAAGAAATTTCTTTTGGGTTTCTGGAACCCAATGCATCAAAACTCTTATTTGAAAAAAACACGAGTACTATTGAGAGGATACTGTAGACTGCAAAAGCATCTTCACACACCCAGGCTTGCTGAGAGTGCAGGATTTCGCTTATGTCAGGACGAATAAGGCTGGAAAGTGAACTCTTATCTCTTATCTCGAGCCACAACAGATCTGATAAGGTAGCATTGGAAAGGGCCGGCATCTCTCTACTCATGTAGAACCTAACCTGATATTTCCTTCCAATAATTCGAAATTTTCTAGTCATTTCATCATGACAGAAACTGGCAATGAACTGCAACTCTTGCAACTACATAATAACCGATTATAATTAGGTATATGATACCCAGAGAGCAAAGTGCATCTTTGGACCCAGAGGGTAAATACTGTTGCCCAAGTATTTCAATTTACTCTATATATATATATATTTACGAGACTACTATATATATATATATATATATATATATATATATATATATATATATATATATATATAGTAGTCTCGTGACTGGACTAGTTGCAAATAACTATGAATTTGAAATAAATACTGACCCTTTATTGAACGAAAATTGGTATTGAGAAGTTTTTTGAGGTGTTGAATTCGAACCTGATGTTATTATTGCTCTTACTCGTCTTACACGTCTTTTTAATTTTTGAAAATTCATTACTTTTTTTAGCGTACTTCTAGCACATGTTTCAGTAAAAAAATCAATTCCTCCATCATATCTACGTAAAAAAGCTACCCTTGTTACAAGTCGCTATAAGCAACCGTTTTCTAGATATTTGGACTTGAAAATTTCAAGTCGATTATTTGATAATTGATGCGTGTTGAAGTTATTACCATTATTTTGCATTTTTCACAAGAATGCTCAGGAAATGAATTTGACGTTCAAGTAGGTAGTTTTGGTAATTACATATTATGTGACAGTTGAACGTTTTGTTGTTTTGTTGAAGTTTCTGTGAGTTTCAAAACACTAATTTTGAAAAAATGGATTATTTAAAGAATAATGCTCATTTAGCCGATATGCAAGACGTATTTACCAGGAGCGATTTCCTAATCGAGTACTGCCTTCAGCTCCAACATCGTTCGGCAGAAACAGGTAGCTTTCAGACGGTAGCTGATATTATTGGAAGACCACGAGCAGTCCGAACCCCAGAATTGGAAGAAACTGTTTGAACGCTCTCGAGGAGAATCCAGAAACAAGTTCAAGAATAATTGCTGATGCTCTCAATTCTACTCAGTTCACAGTTTGGAGAATTATCCACGATCAACAATTTTATCCAGACCATATTCAAAGGGTACAGCTCTTTTGCCACGAGACTTTCCCCAACGCATTACTATGTGTCAGTGGTTTTTGAGAAAATTGGCTGGAAACCCTCAATTTTCAAGATATGTACTCTTCACGGACGAGGCAAGCTTCTCCCGAAACTTTCATAACAACCACGTTTGGGTTCTGGAAAATCCGCACGCAGTTAGTGAAATACATTATTAGTATGAATTTTCTGTAAATGTATGGGCGGCAATAATTGATAATTACTTGAGTCCTTTCTTTCTTTCTTTCATTCCGACTGAATGGCGCAACTTACAGAGACTTTTTAGAGAATGAATTGCCGGGATTACTTCATAATGTACCATTAGAAATTCGTATCCGCATGTGGTTTATGCATGATGGGGCTATTTTGGGTAGAGTATACTTTGCTATTTTTCCGCCAATGTTGTTGCAGAAATACGACTCGACCAAATTTATTTTAAAGAAATTTGGTCTCGTGAATTTCTACAATAATATTGACACAGAAATGTCAGAGTATAGATACTTGTGATATAACTACTGAAAATCTCACGCGATGTATGAGAATAAGTCAATGATTTCTAATTTTACAAAGAAAAATTCAACGTACAATATATAGGACGTAAAAAAAATATAAAAATTGGTATTTTTCTTACGCCTTTCTATTTTTGATTCTACAGCATCTTCTAGCCACGGAGGGTCATAACATTTTTCATCCCTTAAAGAAAATTGTCCAGTACACAATCCATATGAAATATATCTAACGTGGAACCCATTTTTTCTCTCCACAAAATTTCGTCTCTTTCTCAACGAATATCAAGGAAGATAAATTTTTAAGTCGTTCAGAATGCCGCAAATATTGGAAATTGCTTTTTTGTTAAATTTGAGCAGAGTTTTCCTGATTTTTTTTTCCAAAATAATGAGCTGCAACTTCCAACTCTGAAATCTTCTGTTGTAAGAATTCAACCAGTAAATTAGGGCATCCAAAGATAATTCTTTGATTTCATAAAAATCGGTTCATTCCCAACGACTTATTCAAACAAACTAACATATGAACCTGGGGTTCAAAACTAATATATGCCCTGTTGACAATGCGAGATTTTCAAAACATTCACTAGAAGAATATCAAAATTCAAAATCCAATGATTCATCTGCCTCTGGAATAATATATTCACAAAAGTCGCAATCAAAATACATATGACCCTGGGATTCAAAACTAATATATGCCCGGTTGACAATGCGATATTTTCAAAACATTCACTAGAAGAATATCAAAATTCAAAATCCAATGATTCCTCTGCCGTTGGAATAATACCTATATTCTGCCGTAAAATCCGTAACGAGGATTTGACCTTCACGCGACAACCTAACTGGTATGTTGCCAAGCCCGCCAATATAATTACGAATCTCTGGGTTTATTTTTTCAACCTTTGTTGGACCTCATAATGATGTTCTCCCTGTTCTTCACTAAAATCACCAAGATTTTCAGGGAAAAAAATCCAGATGTGAGTCTAGAAAGTGGAGTTTTATACTCATATTGCATCCCAATTTTTTATATTTATCCGATAAAGTTTTCACGATATTTTTATTGTCAGCGTGTTTTTGATTCACTAAGAAATCGTTAACAACGTTTTTAAAAGCCAGCCAAGCTTCTAATTCAGTAGTATTCATTGTTGCCCAAATTCACCGTCTTTCATCAAAGATCTGATTTGTGGTCCATCGAATACCCGTCTTTTATTTTTGCATTAGATAATCTTGGGAATTTTTGACCCAGGTATTCAAAACCATCATTGTCTTTGTTCAATGCTTCAACAAATTGTTCCATAATACCCACGATTTGAGTTGTATTTTGAAGCCACAGTAAGCATTATATGCATTTTGCACAAAATCAGCAATTTTTTGTTTTTGCCTTGAAATCATAAAATTTCCACAAGTGTAACAAAATGTATCCACACTATTTTGACACTTTCTTGGAGACATTTTGTTTTGGAAATGTTGTTCAGCCACAAATCATTGATAAGATTCAATAAATATCAAAAGTAAAACACTAACACTTTTTTTAAATAAACACTAATACTTCAGTATAAATTTTGTATACAAAGTTACTGTAACCAAAGATTAGAGGTTAGAACTCTCTACTCTACTCTTTGCTGTAACGGCTTATTCGTATGTAACGCCATAATAACTGGGTGTGTCGCTGTTGCAACTAATAGATTTTCTCACGAGAGGTCGCACAATTTGAAAAAAGAGCGCCAAAACTTAATAATTCAACTTATTTTTATTACGAAAAAATGAGGTCTGGTCTCGTCGTGAGCACCACAAAATTGATAGAAAAAATTAATAATATCTTAAACGAGGAAAATCATGTCGACCGGTGATAATTGATACTTCAAGACAGCCATTACATGGAGTACGTAACGTCATCGGCAACAGTGCCAAATAGTAGAAGTATAATATTTGATAGTGTGCCGGCAAGTGTCTCGTAGTAGAAATTAGTTTCGACTATAAAAACTCATTTGTATGGTTAGAGGCTTGGATAAATATTCACTATATTCACTCTATCGGATTAGTTTTACAAACTATTTTGAACGCCCACCTTAACCTCCTTACATATTTTCAACCGTCAAAATATTTAATTTTTGGTCGAATTTAAACTTCAAAATCAAGTCATCTGTTTTTCAAATTTTTAAGGTCATTAATACAATGAAATGAACGAAGATAAATCATTACAAAAATCTAATTGTAAATTTTCCAAAATACCATATACAAGTCAAGGTACTCACTATATGGAGGTATCAATCTTCATAAAGGTATTCCCATTACTCATGAATATCAAGATTACCTTAAGGTACAACTCTGTCAATTCCAAAGTCAACGTTGGCGGCAGAAATTTCCACGTTAATAATGCGGTGTGACCAGCATTCAAAATCACAATGGCCAGGTTCCACAGCAAAATATCGGGGGCGCATACTTCGACTCCACCCCATATCGTTAAAAAGAAGTATCCGATTGATAAAAGGGCCCTGAAACAATGCAACATTATAGAGAATCACAAATCACATGCACTATGATATATATTATAGCTATCCAACTTCATGATATCCATCATTTGTATGAATTTCCAAGACTCATTTGAAAAATCCTGTTTTTCCGATTTGAAGAAAAAAGATCAGACTATACGGACTACAGATAATTGTCGTTGCTCACGCACTCATTGGTTAATACCAGAGAACACTGTGATTGGATTGAGCGATATAAAATTTACTACGATTCTATACAGGGTGATTCAAAAGTACTTTGACAAACTTCAGGAAGTGATTCCTCACAATATTCTAATATGAATTGTACCGAAACGCTTCGTTTCCAAGATACAGGGTGTTAAAGTTTTTTTTTTCCAAATAACTTTCGAGATACTGCCTTAATTGAACGAAAATTGGTATTGGGAGGTTTTTTGAGGTGTCGAATTCGAACCTGATGTTATTTTTGCTCTTACTCGTAGGGGGCGCCACCTACACTTCTTTTTATTTTTTGAAGATTCATAACTTTTTTGGGCGTACTATTAGCACATTTTTCAGTAAAAAAATCAATTTCTCCATCATATCTACGTTGAATAGTTGTTACAAGTTGCTATAACCAACCGTTTTCTAAATATTTGGACTTGAAAATTTCAAGTCGATTATATGATAATCGATGCGTGTTGAAGTTATTACCATTATTTTGCATTATTCACAAGAATGCTTAGGAAATGAATTTGATGTTTGAGTAAGTAGTTTTGGTTTTTTGTAGGGGATGCCACCTATTATATTTATTTTTACTCGTTTGAAATAGTAATTTTCGTATTGAGGGTGCAAAATCTGTATTTATTTTAATAAAATTTGGAAGAAATATCAATTTTTTTTTTCAAGAAATGTTTAAGATGTAGAATAAAATAAAATAAAGGAAACTAAATTCTATTCAAATGAATTGTTCAAAGTGTCCACCTTCAGCGAAGATACAGGCATTCAGTCTCCTAGTCATTGAATCTCGTAACCGCTCAAAAATTATTGGTGTGTTTCTTATTGTTTCACATGCGTCTACTATTCAGTTTCTCAGATCTTCCTCGTCCGCTACTGGAGTTTTATAAACCAGTGACTTCAAATGTCCCCAAAAATAAAAATCTAGCGGGTTTAGATCTGGGGACCTTGGTGCCCACGCCTGGTTAGGTTCTTTTACACCCCTACCGATCCATCGATTTGGATAGACAGTGTTAAGGAATTTCCTGGCTACAACGCTAAAATAGGCCAGAGCCCCATCATGCATAAACCACATGCGGATACAAATTTCTAATGATACATTCTGAAGTAGTCCCGGCAATTCATTTTCTAAAAAGTCTCTGTAAGTTGCGCCATTCAGTCGGAACGGAAGAAAGAAAGGACCTATCAAGTAATTATCAATTATTGCCTCCTATACATTTACATTTACAGAAAATTGACAGTGATAATGTCTTTCACTAACTGCGTGCGGATTTTCCAGAGCCCAAACATGGTTGTTATGAAAGTTTGTGATAACATTTCGGGAGAAGGGTACATATCTTGAAAATTGAGGATTTCCAGCCAATTTTCTCAAAAATCACTGACATATAGTAATGCGTTAAGGAAAGTCTCGTGGGAAAAGAGCTTGTACCCTTTGAATATGGTATGGATAAAATTGTTGATCGTGGATGATTCTCCAAACTGAGGACTGAGTAGAATTGAGAGCTTCAGCAATTATTCTTGTACTTGTTTATAAATTCTCCTCGAAAGCGGTCAAAATAGCTTCTTCCAATTCTGGGGTTCGGACTGCTCGTAGTCTTCCAATAATATCAGCTACCCTCTTAAAGCTACCTCTTTCTGCCAAACGACGGTGGAGACTGGTTAATGTTGGAACTGAAGGCAGTACTCGATTAGGAAATCGCTCCTGGTAAATATGTCTTGCTTCGCGCGCATTGCCATCCGCAAGGCCATAAACGAAATGCATATCGGCTAAATGAGCATTATTGTTTAAATAATCCATATTTTCAAAAGTAGTGTTTCAAAACATACAGAAACTTCAACAAAACAACAGAACGTTTAACTGTCACATAATATGTAATTACCAAAACTACTTACTCAAACGTCAAATTAATTTCCCAAGCATTCTTGTGAAAAATACAAAATAATGGTAATAACTCCAACACGCATCGATTATCGAATAATCGACTTGGAATTTTCAAGCCCAAATATCTAGAAAACGGCTGCTTATAGCGACTTGTAACAAGGGTAGCTCTTTTACTTAGATATAATAGAAGAATTGATTTTTTTACTGAAAAATGTGCTAAGCGTACGCTCAAAAAAGTCATGAAACTTCAAAAAAGAAAAAGACGTGTAGGTGGCGCCCCCTACGAGTAAGACCAATAATAATTCGACACCTCAAAAAACCTCTCAATACCAATTTTCGTTCAATAAAGGTCAGTATTTCTAAAGTTATTGAAAGAAAAAACGTTAATAAAAATAAAACTTTAACACCCTGTATCTTGGAAACGAAGCGTTTCCCGACATATATTTATTCGGACAATTCAGATTAGAATATTGTGAGTAATCATCTCCTGAAGTTTGTCAAAGTACTTTTGAATAACCCTGTATAAATGCTCCAAATGTTCAAATGGTATTTGAATCTACCAACGGACTTTATACCAGCATCGGACATCCTGGGGTCGTAGGGAGTAGTATAAAATTGTATCTGCTGTAACTACTGTAGGCATGAACTTCGCTCTATCCGTTCCTGCCTACATAGTCCGGTGGGAACAGTGGCAAAATCGCTCGTTTTAAACACTGACCCATAGTTTCGGAAAATCAAAATGTAAGCGCGTATTTAAGGTGGGGGGTGATAATGGGGTAATTAACCCCCCCCCCCCCCAAGAAAGTGCAAAATGTTTGAATTGATGGAATGGCCACCACATCTCTACTCAAATCTAAAACGTCGTGGCCGCTATTGTCGCTAGGCATGTTCTCATTAGTCTAGTCGAAAAGTGAGTTTTCTGCGAAAAATATTTCCAAGTCTACTAAAAATACGAGTGATGGCTCATTCAATTCGTGATGTCATTCTGAGAAAGATATATTTTTCGATTTTTCCGCCGACGATTATTTTTTGTTTTTTTTAAACAAAACCAAAAAAAAGTAAAACGGCTTTAGTTCTTTGGTAATAGCTCAAAAACTATTGATGATAGAGAAAATAAAAAATAGATTCTTGAAGAGAAGGAAATTTTCCATAAATTTTACTCTAGGAATTTTATCTCAATTATTTATAATTTTAATTCAACGTTGAAAATTGGGATCCGCGTGGACGTTAATGCAGGAGTACAGCACCTCTCGAGAGAGCAATGCACATAAAATATTTTTGTATACTATTAAATATGAATAAAAAAAAATTAGGATCATTTAAACACTTGAAATAATGTAATTTCGTTAGAAAAAAAAATCATTGGATTCTAATAATGTGAGGCTATTGTTAATTAAGAAGTTTTTTTGGAACCGCCGATTTTATTAAAAATCGAATTGTTCACAGAACGACCCCATATTTTTTTTGCTTCCTGGAGCACATTTTATACGCTATAAAATTGTTTAAAAGTTGATTATTATGTTAATTATAAATTTCTAAAGTTAACAAAATATGAAAAATTGAGTAAATACTGTAAATTTTTGTTATTGATATTTCACATTATCATCAGTTTTATGCCTGACAGAGGCATTTTACAACGTTTAAAAAAATACGCGATATGTTTATAAAATATTTATAAACAAATAGATAAGTTGAATATTTTTCAAAAATTATTTTTTTGCATTAGGTTGTTAAGTAAATAAACAATTACATTAATAAACAAAAACAACTTATTAGGTAGAGAATAACCAATGATTAATTTTAAAGAAACACAATCTCAATATTAATATTATTTAAATAATAATAAAAATATACAATTGAAAAAAAATATGATTTTTTTATTTTTTTTTAATGATAATGAATTATTAGCAACCTAATGCAAAAAAACAATTTCTGAAAAATATTCAACTTATCCATTTGATTACAAATATTCTATAAACAAACTGCGTATTTTTTTTAAACGTTGTAAAATGCCTTTGTCAGTCATAAAATTGATAATAATGTGAAATATCAATGACAATATTCACTCAATTTCTCATATTTTGTTAACTTTAGAAATGTATAATTAACAAAATAATCAATTTTTAAACAATTCTATGGCGTGATATTATTGAGTACACATGTAAAATGTGCTACAGGCAGCATCCAATTATGGAGTCATTCTGTGAACAACTATTCGGGTTTAAATTAAATCGGCAGTTCCAAAAAATTTACTTGATTAACAACAACATTATCAAAATTCAATGAAAACACTACTTTCCAACGAAATTACAATTTCAAGTGTCCAGCTGATACTATAATTTTTTTAATTTTTAAATTATTTTTCATTTTAAATTTTGTGACGCTAACATATTTTCCTTGATAAAAAAGTGTCTTCATATTTTGAATACATTGCTTGTGTGGCATCCGCTGAACGAAGTATTTCTTCGTTGAAGCGATTGAAAGCAGGAGTGGTTGGTTGGATAAGGGTCTACTTCATGTTCATAGAGATGTGCAAATAAATGTTTTGAATGTTATTGAAAGGTTTGCAAATAAGAAACACAGGATACTAGATTTCATTTTGTGATTTTTATTTCAACGAAAGAAATCTTTGTTTTTGTACCTACTTATAAGTATATGTATATATTTTGTTATTTCATTACATTTTGTATTTTTGTTTGAATTTGAATAAAAAAAAGTTGAGAGGTGTCAAGGGACACCCGGATGGAACGAAGTTCCTTTCGATTAATTAATGAAGGAATTGTAATAATTTTTTTTTTGTCATAATAATATTTTTTTTATTAATAACAAATATAATGTAATATAAACTTAATCAGTAGGCTCAATTTTAGTACATACGCATTGATATTGTAATATTAAAATATAATTTGCTTTTAAATTTATCAAAGTTATGACGCGTACACTTGCTAAACACACAATAATGGAGAGATCATAACGCGTATGACTTGGTTAGCACAATAGTAAAGAGAGGTTATAATGCGTACTTGCTAAACATACATAAGCATTTATTATTGTCTGTATAAAATCTCTACTTACCTAACTCCATCAGCAATATCCGGAACTTGTGCAGAAACACTGTCAGGATTCATCATTGTTATTATTTTTTATTATTTATTATGTACAAAAAACCTGTATACACTCAACAAAAATAATCGTTGCGACACCACACTGTTCAATGCGAAATAGAAAGACGAAACGAAAATAACTGGCTTGCTTTCTATGAGAGAGAGAGAGAGAGAGACAGACAGAGAAACACGTGCACGCCGCACGGCTTACAACTACAGCAAAAAGTGTCGTTACAACTTTTGGTCTTAATTTATTCCGTCTAGCCCCCTTTCGCAACGCGCGATAAGGAACTTAGTTCCAAAAATACTTATTTATGTCATCCCCCCTCCCCCAAGCAGAATTCCTAGATACGCCACTGTCAAAATGGGACCTATGCCGGTCGATTTCTTATGTTATTCCATATTGAATGCAAATCTACGACACGCTACCGTGGTCGTGACAAAAAATCGGAATATCCCAAAAATCAAAATGAAGGCGTTATAACTCCTAGTATAATAGAGTTATTCGGAAAATTATTTCACTGTTCAAAAGGTCTATTCACGTACTTTGAAAGGGGTCAACACAAATTCGAAAAAAAAAATCAATGAGCATTATTGTACTGAGACTGAATTTTTCAATAAAATGTAATTTTTTCAACACGCTTAAAGTCACTCATAGTTCATCCAACTGAATGTTTTTTTCACCCAAAACCGCGCAATTTCTCAAGCAACATTTCCATGTGGTTTATGTATAAACCTATTCTCGATAATAAATTGGCTATAGCGATTTGAACACAACGGATACGAGAACCGCATGGCTTCACCGCCATTCCATGGTATGATTATTGTTCTAGTGTCTACTAACAAATGTAAAGCGTTGTGTGTTATCTGAGGATTTTGTTTGTGATGGATAATATTTGACATTTTGTTTTCTTTACGCTTGGGTATTTATTTTTAAAAGACATAGGTTACGTTCATTTCATTATCATTTGTATAAGGTAAAAAAGAGGCAAAAAGAGGGGGACAACGTTTTGCCAATAGGAAAGAAGGGAATTTTGTGGCATAGTGGACAAATTATTAAATTAGGGAAAAAAAGCATCCTCAAATGGGAGTCGAACCTACGATATTTATGAGACAGCCGCAAATTCCTGCCAATGTCAGGTTTCATTTCATCTTTTAAATTCAAATGGGACCAACTTCGAAGTACACCCTACCCACTGAAAAAAGAATTCTCGGAATCGGACGTCTCAGTAAAAAGTTATGCGTGATCATACATGAAAAAAAAAATATACGCGTCGACTAGAGAAACTCCTTTTTTGGTTTCTTCGGTTCAAGATGAGCAAACGCTCGCTTGGAATTGACCTTAGTTCATACCCATGGAATACCGAAGATGTATAAAAAGGGTCGAAGAACCACAATTAAAATCAATCGAGTATGAATCTCAAACAGTATTATTCAGTGTTACGATTAGTATGTACGAGTTAGCCTGTCTCAGTAGTACAATATGTTCAAATCAATCACGTCGATACGTATGAAGTAGCGGAATCAGTTATAGGATTTTAAATAGAAAAAAGTAATCAGAGTATAAAAGGAGTAGGTAATCATAAAAGGCATCAAGAGACACTATAGTCAACTTACGACTAGATAATCGATATGTAAAACATAGAAGTGCGTAGTCAATATTTATCAAATATATTTCCAGGGAAGAATCACAAAAGTTGTCTCCACAACTTTAATTTCCGACAGTTAGGTATCAAAACCAAACTTTGGATACATTTCTTCAAGGTTAGGAATCAAGTCCGAACTCTTGATATAATTATACATGTTTCAGATGTATATACGTCCACCTTCAGTAAGTTACAAGGTGCAAAACTGAATTTAGTGGATGAAAATTAAGTAAAATTAAAAACGTGAAAAACCAATGAGCTTTAACATCTTATGAAGGAGAATATACTACTTCCTTCATATAAATATAATTCTGTCTTAATACCCAGTGAAAATACCAGTTCCAGACCGCAGATATATTGGTGTCAGACAGACTTCAGTATGGCATCGAATTATAAATCAAGTAAGGATATTGTATTACCTATATTTGACAATTAACCTGGCTCATTGAAAAAGTGATAGTTTCGAAGCGAACGATGTTATGCACAGTAGTTTTACACAAATAATTATTATTTCCGCCTACCTCTATCCAAAGTATACATTTCCTGGCCTCATTGTAGGGAGCAAAGTCGTACTTTTTCTCCCTAGAGAGGAAAAGTACTTTCCTTCCCTGGGAGGAAAAGTAAAAGTGACGTCATGGTACGTCATCAATAAAATAACTTATACGGCATTGACGACCTAAACTATATTCTATTATAGAAGTATAAATTTTACCGTTTATTTATAGAACACCCTGTATTTTGCAAAATGGTAGAAATCTGTGAATTGGTATTTTAATTTAACGATTTTTACATTAATAATTTGACTTCAATTCATATATTCATCCGGTTTTCGAATTTAGGACAGGAATATTATAGCATGCTATGGTCGATTGACAGATTAACAGTTTCAAAGTGTGTTACGCTATAATATATCTACAAAATATAATATAATATTAAAAAAATGAGTGATTCAAGCGAATTTGAAGATATAAATAATACACCACCGGATATTTTGGAACAAGTTAATGTAACAGTACAATCTCTATTACCCCAAAAATCTAAAGAAAAATACGAACAACAGTATTTACATTTCAAGCAATGGGCCGAAGAAAAGCATATTCGTACTTACTCAAAAAAATTTATTTTGGGGTATTTTTCGCTATTAGCAAATACATTAAAAGCCTCTACATTGTGGTTCAAGTATTCGATGCTACGTACCATGCTTCAAATAAAAGAAAATGTGGATATTAAATACCCAAAATTAATTGCTTTCTTGAAAAGACAAAACCAGGGATATAAACCTAATGAGGCAAAAACCTTCTCAAGAGAGGAAGTAAATAAATTTTCACTAGAAGCCCCCGATGATGATTATTTAGTAATGAAGGTAAGATATTTTCAAGAAGTAAATATATTAAGAAAATAAAAGTTAAACGGCAAATATTATAATAGAGCTACAACAATACTCTATGTTCATGATTTCGCAGAAGTTGCCTGTGAGTCCCGGTAGCGCAACGAGTTGGTGCACCGCTCACTGTTCATGATAAGCTTGTAGGTGTTGGTTCGAATTCCAGCGTCGACAGCTTTTTTTTAAATTCTTTTTTCTATGTTTTGTAGGTTCTCCTCATTTTCGGAATTTCAGTAGCATGCAGGTGTGACGAGCTCCTTAAAATGGCCACTACAGATATTGAAGATAAAGGTTCAATTTTAGTAGTAAATATACCAAATTCTAAAACAAATATACAGAGAACGTTTGTAATCAATGCTTCACCGGGGAATGGCCCTAATTATATTGACATTTATAGAAAATATATCGCTACGCCCTAAAACAGATCAGACACGTTTATTTGTCTGCTATAGAGCAGGAAAATGTATCAACCAAATGGTTGGAAAAAATACTATTGTTAAAATTCCTAAAAAAATTGCAGAATTTTTAAAACTGCCCAATGCCATAAATTATACCGGGCATAGTTTCAGAAGAACCTCGGCAAGTTTACTTGCAAATTCTGAGGTTGAAAGTTTACAAATATCGCTGAAGGGTATGTGGAGCAATCTCTTGCAAAAAAGCGAAAAATTCGAACCAAATTATGGGAGTCACTGAAGTTAATGAAATTGATTGTAATCAGCCAAGTAATCACCCTCTTCCGGGGGATACCAGCTGTATAATAATGTTGTTAATGAAAATATCACGAAAACTGCGTTGGCTCCAGCTCTCACTTCTAGTGGTATTCAAATAACCACTGCTCAAAACTGCACGTTTAACATTGGTATAAATGATTACTCTACCACAAATTCAAAATATGTAGGATGCAAGAATGAAAATAACGTGCCCATAAGTTATACTGTACCTATTCCTTAGTTTTAGTTCTTTAATAAATTTTGTTTGTTTGTTTCATAAATAAATTATTTAAAAATGACTTGTTATTTGAGGGAGGCGGAAAAATCATATGTATAACATGGGGGTAAAGTGCCTTTTCCTCCCTTGAATGATTACAGCTATTCCTATTCACACAAATCACATAGTTTTGATTCACGGTTTTCATCAATTACATTATTACAATTAAATAAAAATACATTTCTCATTTTTGGTGTGGTTGAGAGTTCAAGGAGGTATTGTAAATTGAACGAACCTGCAAATAAAAATCCAAATACAGGGTGAGAAATGATTTAGCCACTCAAATTAATCTTTCATGTTGGAGTTTCTGAGAAAACCCAACGCTCTGTATAGTCTAATCGGACATTGCCGTAACAACTGGGTGATGACCAAGAGTGGAAACGACAATATTAAATGTATATAAACATGAATATGATTATCCCTTGTTGCCAAAAGCTGATTTTTAAAAGAGATTAGTAGATAAAGTTGGAGTTGATCGGAGCAGTGGGTACAAAATATTAAAGGAGTATAAAAGCACCCATATATTAATGCCACCCAAAAAAAAAACCCAAAAAAATTTTTTTTTTTTTAAAAAAAAAAAATGTCATAATTTTTCTTTAGAAATGAACTTCCCACAATTGATGAAGTTTTACTGGATGTTAATGATGATCCTGATCTACCAATCGACATTTTATAAGTTACTAAAAGCAAATAATTTCAAATTTGAAAGACGGGGAAGGAATGGCATGCACATGAAAAAGGAAGAGATAGTAGTTTGGAGAAGAGAATACTTGAAAAAAATATTGGAAGCTCCGGGACGAAAATCGTAAAGTTTATCACCATCATATGTTTTCCATATAGAATTTCATTATGGTACTTAGTGCCATAATGAATTCATTATGGGACTAAGTACCATAATAAGCTTCCTTATGTCATCAAAATTGAGTGACATAACGTTGTCATTATGACATGCCATCAGATAAACTAATGTAAGCAACTAATTTTGAGTCGGCGCCAAACAAACAAGCAAATAAATTAGGTAAGGCGTAAAATGATGGCATCGAGTTGCGCGGTGACATTCTGATAATTTTTTTTAAGTAATTTAATGATCTTCGTTGATTGTTCGTTTGGCGCTGACTCAAAATTAGTTACTTACATTAGTTTGAGAGCTTAGTTATTGAGACTAAGAAGGTTTATTTTATTTTTTACTTTTCAGTTCCGTATTTCGTCGGTTTAATTTTTTGATAAAAAGTTTGAATTTTTCAATTTTTTGTGGCTGAAATCTACTAATTACTACCTACTTGTTTTTTGATTACTTGCGAAATACTTACTTACCCACCTTACTTCAACTATTACCAGTTAAATAATATGATTAACTACTTTTACTACTTGTAATATAAATTATTTTTGTTGTTCTGGTTAGTTTATTTTTTTACTTTGTATATCATTCCATCCTCTCATAGAATATAATGATTGTGACGGATAAAGGAGAACAAAAATAAAGACAATAGCGATCTGTCATTGTCAACTACATACAGTGCTTCTCAAAAGTCCGCTCCCCCCCTCTTATTTCTGGAACGATTATACATTAACATTAAAGGTTGTAAACTTCCCTACTAGTGATGATAGATGACGAAATCGTCAAAGATGACGTCACTAGGCCATTGTGACCAATAATTTTAAATGGAACCCTACGGCAGGCGACACCTCTTTTAAAAGGTATCGAAAAAACCTATTCAATGATACTAATTTTGTTTGTGTTTATGGCAGTTTTGGGAACTCGCTTTTAAAAAACGCAAAGCTGTGATGAATTAAATCAGTTAATACTAAAATTCCAAATTCAAGCTCCGCCTCTGGATAGTTGCCAAATAAGCTGACGTTTTTGTTAGTCTCCCTAATTCGACATTTTTGTAATTGTCCAAGTTTTTGTACATTTAATAATTTGTGTATTGTTGATCGAACGTTCAACTGTTTTAGCAGCTTTTGGTACTTTTAATATTTTTGTATATTTTAATAATTTGTTAAACTGTTGTGAGCCAAACGTTTAAGTGCTTCAAGAAGCGAAATGGTACGTGCTTTAGGTGAAATCAAAAAATTTGACGTCAACGAAGAGCAAAAATTAAACCTTGTTACGATAATTGAGCTCCTAAACTAATGTTAGTAACTGATTTTGAGTCGGCGCCAAACAAACAATTATCGAAGATCATTATATCACTTCGAAAGAAGTAATCAAAACGCAGCCGTGCATCTCGCTGCTATCATTTTACGCTTTACCTAATTCAATTGCTAGTTTGTTTGGCGCCGACTCAAAATCAGTTACTCATATTCGTTTAGGAGCTCAATTATCATTTAGACTAAGAAGGTTTATTTTATTTTTTGCTTTTCAGTTGATTTTTTCGTCGGTTTAATTTTTTGTTAAAAAGTTTTTATTTTTCAATTTTTTGTTGCTGAAATCTACTAATTACTATCTACTTAATTTTTTATTACTTCCAAAATACTTACCTAGCTCACTTCAACTATTAACTATTAAATAATATGATTTTCTATTTTAACTATTCATTGTTACATAATATGAATTAATTTTGAAAGTTCTTGTTAGTTGATTTTATCACTTTGTATATAATACCATCCTTTCATAGAATGCAATCATTTTGTCATATGTAGGAGGGTTTGTCAATGTTAACTACATATGTGTGCCAAAGTTCACAAGTGAAAAATCAATCAACCCCTATTTTTCTACCCACAGGGGTGGATCATTCCATTCCAAATTGGAATATGATCAACTATGAAGTATACCCTTTCTAATAAAAAAAGAATCATCCAAATCGGAAAACCCACTACAAAGTTATGCCTGATAGAATCGGTTAACGGACCAAAATTCAGAGGGTGAACGATCAATATCCTTCATTTTGCTACCCTTAGGGATGGATTTTGTTGTTCAAATTGAAATGGGACCAATTTCAAAGTACACCCTATCCATTGAAAAAAGAATCATCGAAATCGAACCGCTCTGAGAAAAGTTGTGCGTGATCATACATAAATATATATATATATATATATATATATATATAGCGTCGAATAGAGAACCTCCTCCTTTTCGGTTTCGTCGGTTAATAAAGTAGCAGCGATCCTAATTCTTGGTGAAACTGGACAAAATATTCATGCAGCAGAACGCATTTTTAATGAGAGGTTTCCCGATCGCCCCGTTTCGAGGACTTATTCAAGGGAGCTTCTTCGTAAGTTTGAAACAACGGGTAGTATTAATGATGCGAAACGATCTGGCAGACCACAAATTTCTGATGAGAAAAAAATTGATATACTGGCAGAAGTAATAGTTAATCCTACTTCTTCAACAACTCACGTTGCATCTACCTGTGAAGTCAGTCAGTACACAGGGTGTTGAAAAAAAAACAAATTTCATCCATACAAATTAAAAATGGTTCATCAACTCTCAGACGACGACCCAGACCGAAGACTAGAATTTTGAGAGAATATGGAAACTAAAATTAACCAACAGCCAGACTATGTCAAAACAATTTGTTTTAGTGACGAAAGTACTTTCTATCTAAATGGAAATGTAAATACACAGAATGTGAGGTATTGGAGGGACGCAAATCCTCACCTGTTTCGTGAAACACATACCCAATTTCCCCAGAAGGTGGATGTTTGGGCAGGTATCCTGGGAAACCACATCGTTGGGCCTCTTTTTTTAAAATACTAATTTAACTGGTGAGGTTCATCTGGAGCTGTTGCAAAACGCAATAGAACCGTTAATCCTTGAAATTTTGGAAGATAATCCAGATGAATTCGGCAATTTGGAAATAACATTCCAACAGGATGGTGCTCCTCCACACTATTACGTTGCAGTAAGACGGTATTTGGATGAGGAGTAGCGTGGTAGATGGATTGGACGACGAGGTTCAACGGAATGTCCAGCTCGATCACCGGACCTCACACCTTTGGATTTTTTTCTGTGGGGGGTACCTTGAATCGAAGGTTTACGCCACTGAACCTGACAATATTGACGTTTTAAAACAACGTATTGTTGCAGAATGTGAGGCTGTTTCCGCAGACACATTTGCAAAAGTACGAGAAGAGTTTAAAAATAGGATATTTCACTGTCAGGAAGTGAATGGAGGTCACTTCGAGCAATTTCTTTGAGTAGATACTGATTCTTTAATCCGTAATTAATATCATACTGAATGGTATTTAAATTTTAATGTTTACTAATGAGCCATTAAAACTGCCATAAACACAAACAAAATTAGTATCATTGAATAGGTTTTTTCGATACCTTTTGAAAGAGGTGTCGCTTGCCGTAGGGTTCCATTCAAAATTATTGGTCACAATGGCCTTGTGACGTCATCTTTGACGATTTCGTCATCTATCATCACTAGTAGGGAAGTTTACAACCTTTTATATTCAGTTTCCAAATCTCACTTGTTTATGTATAATCGTTCCAAAAATAAGAGGGGGGAGGGGACTTTTGAGAAGCACTGTATGTGTGCCAATGTTCACAAGTGAAAAATCAATTATCCCCTATTATTCTACCCGTAAGGGTGAATAATTCCATTCGAAATCCAAATATGATCAACTATGAGGTATAACCTATGCAATAAAAAAAGAATCATCCAAATCGAAGAACCCAGTACAAAGTTATGCCTGATAGAATCGGTTAACGGACCAGAATTCAGAGGGTGAGTGATCAATATTCTGCATTCGAAGTACACCCTATGCACTGAAAAAAGAATTATCGGAATCGGACGTCTCAGTAAAAAGTTATGCGTGGTCATACATAAAAAAAAATACGCGTCGACTAGAGAATCTCCTCCTTTCTGGTTTCATCGGTTAAAAAGAAAGAATACTGTGGTTTATTCTCACTATGTTCGATGCTGATAGGTAAACAAATATAATTGAAAGGTGCCATATGCAAAATGTGGTATTTGTAAAATTAGATATTTGGCATATTTATTTGTATTAGTTTAGTTTAGTGAGAAATACAAAATATTCGTAGCTAATTCTGGTATTATTTTAGATATACGCATATAATATAATGCATATTTTAATGGAAACAATGGCTATAATTTTGTTATTCAGTATTACTTTTCAAAACCTAGTATGTGCCATCAAAGTTGCTGGGGCAGTGAATGCTAAAAATCCAGTTTCCATAACTGCTCAAACATGTTTTTCCTCGCAGCAACTGTATTACTCTACAAGCTGCACTTTACCTAAAATAATATTTTGCTAAACATAAAATACATTGGGCCACTATTTGCTGACCTTTCCAAAATGGAACAAAACTTCTAAATAATAGTCCTATATAATAGTATTTACTTAGCTCTTCGCAAAAAACTCTTCAAGGTTTTGGTCGCCTTTGCTTCAAAGAATTTTTATTACGTTTTGTGTCTTCTCGCACATTGCCAGTTCTCTTTCTTTTTTTGGCACGTATATCTTCAGGAATATCCATTTTATTCGAATAATTTATTTTGACGAACGAAATGCAACGAACACCGATCTAAACGTCTCACTAGATTAGTTAAACTAAACAGTGGTTAGTTGGCACTTACCACTTTTTGCATATGGCACCCTTCAATTCTGGGAATGCTTTGATGCTTTTGCATGAAATTTGATAACAGTGTGCTGTTTTCTGGTTTTAAGCATTGGGGAACAACAAGTGTTTATGTTTTTAAGTTTCGGTTTTTATTACCGGAAATTTGTTTTTTAAGGGATTCACCGAATGTTTTCTTTCAAAAAAATGTATATAGTACTTTTACTTCAATATTAAACTTCATTAATATTGATATAAGTAGCATTATTTTGGGACAATTTTCAATTAATTCATCTATTTTGATTTCTACCATCAGATTCGCTACGAACTAATATATATAATCAAAATGAATATCTTTGTAAGCACAAAACGTGAGAACGCAGGACCGATTTGGCTTTTTTTTTCGAAAAAAAAAATTAGAAAATTTGTCCGGATATTGTGAAATTTGGCAAAGAAAAAGACTATCGGGTCATTTATTACCAAAGAGGAGAAAGCTCAGCAGTTACACTGTCGCCTACCAAGCAGAAGGTCACATTTCATAAAAACAGCCGCTGGACCGATTTGGCTGATTGTTTTTTTGAATGTTCGTAATTCTCTGAATAAGGTTTATAGAGAAATAAAATATTTTTAGAAAAGTTATTGTAAAGTTTTCAGGAATATATAATATATAATAAAAATGAATGTATTGGTGAGTCCATAACTTGAGAACGGCTGGACCGATTTGGCTAAGTTTTTTCTGGGAAAACGAGATTACGAACGGAAAAACGGGAATGGGAAAACGGAATAACGGTAAAACGGGATAATGGGAAAACGGGATAACGGGAAAACGAGATAACGGGATAACGAAAAAACGGAATTACTAGAAAATGGAATAACGGGAAAACGGGATAACGGGAAAAAGGGATAACTCGGTAACGGCATAACGGAAAAACGGGATGAAGGGAAAACAGGATAACGTGAAGCGGGCAGAGTCAAAGGCATAACCTAAGTGAAACAACACAAAAAAAGACAGGACAACGTCTGTTGGTTCAACGCGACTGCCGCGATATGCATCTGCACATGAGAGGGATATCGTCGACCGATTTGTTTGAAACTATGAACAGAGTGTTCATAAAATCAGATGTGGAATCATCTGTAAGTCAGAGATAAACTTTAGTCACTATCTTCCATCGTTCAAGATAAACTCTGGAGGGTATTCATTTTGAAAAGGGAAACATTCTCAATTGAATATTGAATAGGAATATTTTTCTGTGAATTGAAAAATCCACGATGATGAAAATGAAGTTATTTTTTGTGAATATTCAACAGAGAACAACTATTTCCCTAGCTAAAGCCACGTAGGATATTGAACTACATCTGATAGATAGTTTAAAAGGACTCTAGCTCAAAAAAAAGATCGAAACTGAAAATTTGCATGTTCATTCAGATTGTTATTTGATTTTCTATTCCATTCTCAATTACGAACTCATTTAGATGAATGACACAAGGAAAATGGTTTTTCAAGCAGGAGTACTCGCCAGAAATCAATCATTCGTAACATTAATGCAAGAGTAGCATCGCATTCACTAGGTCTTCGATACATTTTTGTCGATGAAAATCTATTTCACTAGGTCTTCAATACATTTTCGTTAACGAAAATCTATTTCACGATCATCAGGAAGATCGGAACAATTGGGAAACAAATTTTTTAGAAGCAATCTCACTTTTCAAAGTATATTACTCTGCACATCCCACTTTGCAACGTGAGATTGCTTAAAAAAAATATGTTTTCCAATTCTTCCGGCATTCCTGATGATAGTGGAATAGAAAATGAAATAAGAATCTGAATAAAAATGCAAATTTTTACTTTCGGATTTTTCCTTTTGAGTTAGGATCCCTTCACAATGACTATCAGATGTAGTTCAATGTCCAGTGTGGCCTTAGCCGGGAAAGTAATTCAAACAAGAATGTTTCCCTTTTCACATGAATATCCCCGAAGAGGTTCTTTTGATCGATCGAAAGTTTATCTTTGAGTCGCAGATGATTCCACATTTGAATTTATGAACTATTTCCAAACAAATCGAATTTTAGAGTTCTGAACCATTCGATAACTAAACCAAAACGCATTTTATCGAATATGTATTACTCGCACGTCAGAACCATTTCGAAAACAAAAATGAACATATAACTATTGTCTAAAGATATCTAGTCAGTCAAACATACGGGTTTATCATTGGATAAGATGTGGCCCATCAGTAGTTGGCGTTAGTCCGTTGCTGCCCAATGAAATGAGATATCCGATGATCGAGTGAGATAAAACAAATTGAGCGCGAATTATGTTTCATATTTTCCTTACTGTCTTTTTCTGAAAAGAAACGGAAGTATAGTTGTGAACAGTTTCGCTAAAAGTTTAATAGAGTGCCCTCGCGGATTGCATCCAATGATTTCTCCACAGACTTTGACTGACTATCTACAGATAATGATATAACACAGTTACAGCTGTCCTTATCATCTAAGATTCAGTACCTGTCCAGCTCACCAAAGGCCGCCACGGAAGATTTAGAACGTAGAAAGTCGACCGAAAGGAGAAGAGGATATAAGTGAAGGAACCAAATGAGAGAATCGTAGCTGCCAAGGTATCAACAGGGGGTCCTCAGGGAGGGGTTTTGTCACCCCTACTATGGTGTTCAGTAGTCAACAAGCTCCTTACGGAGTTAAACGAGGACTGTATACACATGCATATGAAGATGACTTAGTCATGCTGGCTCAAGACCAACCGGAAAACCTGCCGAGAAAAGCATGAACGCTCTTGGCAGAAGAAACGCAAAGTTGGAACCTTTCCGGAAATACTTTTTTCAGGGAAGACTCTTTCCATACAAAGGGGCAATCACAGACTCCAAGTTGACCTGGAATGAGCACATTGCAAATCAAGAAGGTGATCTGCTCTTGCAGAAAAGACTTAGGTCCATTATTCGCCCGACACTACCGTACAGATCCATCATATGGTGGACCGGTACCACTAAGAATAAGTCCAGAAACGAACTAGATAAGATAAACGGCTGTCTAAGAATGACAAGTGCGTTGAGGTCAACATCTCATGGAAGTTCTACTTCTTCCTCTGCACCTTTTCATCAAGCATGAAGACATGTGTACTGCCTACAGACTCGAAGGCGAGTAGTGCAGCTACCTTCCTTCTGGCGCAAACCTCACAATTTTGCCGCTAGATGGCGCCACCTTTCACATCGCGTATAGCGCTCGATGATGGAGACGCGTACGTGTACGACTACGTTGGGTTAGCTCATGATTTTCGGCATCTTACCTAACCTAACCTTAGATATACGAGGGTGGCCCTGATATACGAGGGCTAGCCTAACGTAAAATATACGAGGGTCTAACCTAACCTAACCTATGAACCACTAGCTTTTGAATTTGGTGCTTGACCTCACTCACTGTCATTGGGCAAAAAATATGGTCGTCTGTCATTGGAGAGAAAAAAACATGGTCGTCTGTCATTGGGAGAAAAAAACATGATTTGGAAAAAAAGCACGGCATCTGTGATTGGAGGAAAAAAAACATGGTCGTCTG
Organism: Gonioctena quinquepunctata; assembly: GCA_018342105.1. Classification (NCBI taxonomy): domain Eukaryota; kingdom Metazoa; phylum Arthropoda; class Insecta; order Coleoptera; family Chrysomelidae; genus Gonioctena; species Gonioctena quinquepunctata. The sequence goes on along the minus strand of JAFIRS010002249.1, from coordinate 140,155 downwards.
TCATTGGAGTGAAAAAAAACATGACCACCTGTCATTGGAGAGAAAAAAACATGGTCGCCAGTCATTAGAGATAAAAAAACATGATCGTGTCATTGGAGAGAAAAAAACATAGCCGCCTGCATTGGAGAGAAAAAAAACATGGCCGCCAGTCATTAGAAAAAAAACATGGCTGCCGCTAAGAGAAAGAAAAGACATAGTCGTCTGTCATATTTCAATAGTATATTATGCAACGATCATGTAATGATAGCTATTAATACATGAGCACGAGAAGTTAACCGTGTGCGAGTGTATAAATAGCCATTACATGATCGTTGCATACACTTTAAATAATAAAATAAAAATAAGAATTTCTGGTTGTGTACAAGATAATTATTCACTGCTCGACAAACTTATAGGTACTTTTGACGCGTTGTGATTGAATGTCAATTAAAATTAAATGTCAAACAAGTATGTGGAAACATACTACTTGATTATCTATAGGCCAAAAATTCGTTTCATAATGTAATGTACTTGTTTTTATTGGCCAAAATCTGAAATGAAAATCCGTGTTAAAATGGACAATATTAATAAATCGGTAGCAAATATTCAATTCGCGTATTATAATACGGGAGTGGAAAAAGTTTTTAATTCTATGTATCTTTTCTCGAAATCCGTTAGATATGTATCGCCGCGTTAATTAAAGGATTCCTCAAAACTCCGCCATGCACGATTGTTCATTTGCTTTGCCTGATTCACCCTGTTTTAAAAATAATATTTCATAAATTTGAGTTGTGTTGAAACCGTAAAGATTGTAATGTAGGAACAGGGGGAAGTAACATGAAAAAATGCAGAATAAACCATCATATTAAACTGTATTTGTTTACAATTTTGCGTCTTTTGATTCAAGTGTGTTCCTTATATGGGCTGCCGATAACCAGGTTATGACTCCAGTCAAGTAAAATGTGCCCTTCTGGCTACTGCACTGCGACCACTATATTGACCCCTGGATTATATTTTCTCCACTGTAACTACCCGGAGTAAGTGGCTTCCCACATTAAATAGGAGGCGCCCGAGAAAACTCCGTTATCCGAATTGAGGCGACATAGTGACGAGTTGGAAATGAAATCCGTTACAACACGAATGACACATTTGTATTGCATTTAGGTCAGTTAACGAAACATTTACTGAACTGTTTAGTTTCATAGTATCAGTAGGCGCTTATTTGAGTCAATAGAAGGATAAACGATTTTGTCAATTTTGATTTTTATGCATAGGCAGTGACAGTCCAATATTTCAATGTTCACGTATTCCCTATTCAGTTTCCGAAAGAAAATTTTTTTTCATCCTTGAGTCCGAAATGGGTACCTCTGATAATATTTGGGATGGATTTGATTTTTTCCATAAGTTGAATATAATCGAATGGACATGGTGCGATGAAAATAAATATTTGAGGGTTTGTGAGTTTTGTAACAATTTTCCATGCAGTATTCGATGATCAAAGAGCTCTTCATGCTACGTGGCAATGCAATAAACATTCACCACGAATCATAACGCGAAGATACTTCGAATAACTCTCAATGAATGCAATCCAACCAATGTAATTGGGAATAAAGTTATGAGTGTTTTCTTGACCGTTGAAGAAACTAACAAGGAGTAGGTTGATTCCATTCACCACAGTTTTTGGTTTATCTTTGCAAATAGGTAAGATATTGCTTATGAAGGACATTCTGGGACCCCCTGTATACATTAGAATTCAGGCCTCTACAAACATAGGATCTATAAATTTTATATAGTTGTTATTCCAAGAAATATTTGTATTTGAAACAATTTTGATCGAAATTGTTGCAAATATTGGAATCTATGTTCATAATTTTCATCATTTATTCTCAAACACATGATACTCAACACCATTTAATATAAAAAAGTTAATATTGGGCAGGGTGAATAAAAAATAAGTTTTCACTTGAAGTATTAAGTTTTAGCATCAGCATAAACTTTCAGTTTCAGCTATAAGTACTAGCATTTGCTGAAAACAATGTGAATAATCTTCAGCTTATACTTATAAGTTTATGCTTCAAAATATCAGTTCGAGGTAGTAGCAGTAAACAAGTTTTCGTACCGTGCACCGGTTGTGTCACGCGCAGACTTGTTGATTCTTGAGTTATTTAATTGCATATTTACCAATAGGCTCGAAGGAAGTGCAGGCGATTATGATTTTAAAAATGAGTTCTGATAGCGAATGTAGTGAATCTGAAGTCGGTGAACAAAGTACCAATTTCCGGTTTGTGGAGGCTTTAGTGAATCATAAAGTCTTATTCAATAAGTCGCGATTGCCAGCAAATAAGAAAGCGAGAGAAAATGCATTAATAATCATGCAAGAATCATACCAGGTACTATTTGGAAAAAGTATTACATTAAAACAATTAAAGAAGAAAATTCAAAACATGAAAAATGAATGAAAGAAAACGACTGATAAGAAAGCAACAGGGAATGAAAACATTATTCTTAAAGACTGGGATAAGAAATTGTTGGAGATTATAGACGATAACGTGCAAAATCCAGTATTCCACAAAATACCTGGAGCTGTGAGTATGGGCATTGCAGGTAAGCAACATCTACCTGATGACAACAACACAGACGTTCCACCTCTGCCACCAATGCCAGCACCTCGTCCTATACCACCCCCCACGAAAACAAAAACTTAACGAGAAAGAAACAGGGGAGACTGCAAAATTAAGACTGCAGAGCTACAAATATTGTTCTTTCTTGAACAGTTGCAGCTTACGCGAATGCAGATGATCGAAAACAAATTATGGTGAACAGGTTACGTGAAACGCCAATGGAAAGGTCCAATTATGTTGTAGATGGAAATTCTGGCAAGGTATACGCTGACATGTAGTTAAATATTTATCGACAATAAATACATGATAATTATTAGAGTTGCAGTTGGTTCATTACATTTGCTATTTCTTCTCTGCTCTGTAGTGCCCGTCTACGCAAAGCTGCGTCTGCATTTTGTAGATCGTTTTCCTCTTCACAACCTCTTGTTGATCAGCATTGATGTATTGATCCAGTTCTTCGTCAGAAATGTCATCATTCAAATGTTTGAATATATTGCGAAGGACAGCACAACTGGTAATGACCCCAGCAACTCTATTTAGTTGTATTCTAACTATATACTGTAGTACAGGAAACCTTCTCTTTAGCTGACCGGAACATCTTTCAATAATGACCCGTTCTCTTGTAAAAAGTGTGTTAAATGCGATTTCTTCACGCATTTGGGGATTTCTATACGGTGTCATCACCATGGTGTTTGTTGTTCCGTAACACGACTCAGCTAATAATACGGAGTTTTGAGTTTTGCCGCATAGTATTCATTTGGGCATAGATGCTAGATCTCTTAAGTATTCGGTTATCATGGACAGACTCCGACCACTGAGCGTCTATAGAAGTAAATTCTTCTTTTACTTTACATGTTGCCTGTACATTTAAGCTGCAATAGCCTTTCCTGTTGCAGTATTCATCCCCAAGCTCGGTTGGTTTTGCAATTCTTATGTGGGTACAATCAATAACGCCAATTGCACACAGAAATTGGTATTCAGGATTCCATTGCTGCTGTGCTTCATGCATATTATTATTTGCAGGAAATCGTATCTAAAGATGGGACTTTTCCATGATTTTAGTCAGTACATGTTTTACCGTTTTGCTGACTTTTGTTCGGTGTACACCAACTCCAATTTGAAACCCCGGATCGCTTAAGAAGCGAAGAAATATTTGCATTTTTTGCCTTGTGTTTAATGCTCCTTCTCTGGTTTCTCCACTATTTTCCAGGAAATGTGCTGCTAACCACTCAACATTAACTCTAGAATATCTCTATAGCTTATGGTAATCACTCTCTGGACACTCACTTCGTTGTGAATAATATTTTCTTTTCTTAATATTCATGAACTGAGCCATTTTACTGTAGGTATACTGTGCACGTTACAAACTAGTTCAGTACTACTCGATTGAAGTCTCAAACTATGTTACCAAGCTTCACATTTGTGAGCTTGAAAAATGGTTAGTTATTGCTTGAGAGTTGCAGTAATTGCTATATTTTATTCACACCCGCTTGAGCTTCACCTGGAAAAATCTGAATTATGCTACAAGCCAATAGCTCAAACTCAACAGTCCAAGCTGAAGCTAATTATTATTCCTCTGAATCATAGTCCTTGCTATAAAATGGTAAGTAAAAGTTCATACTACAATTTTATTCACACTGCCCATTGGCACACTTTTGACGCTGGTTTCGTTTCTGCAATTGTTAATCATCCTCGTTGCCAGTTGAGGAAATTTCATGCCCACCTTGTAAATGCTCCCAGAAAGAATGCATTGACCGATAGCAATTTCAAAAACATTGTACCCGCAATGGTGATTTCGGTTTTTTATTTTCATTTATTCAGGATTCTAGTAACGGTTTTTTGGTATTTTTTTTTAAATGCATAAAAAATACCAACTATCAGAGTCCAGTTCAGGAGAGGTAAGATAACAAAGCGAATCTGAAATATTTCTTTTGTAATAAACATAGGCCAATCATTAGAGATTTTTTCGAGACAAAAGTAGTACCAGGAAACCGAATGTGCCATCATACGAAAGACGATCCGTAGTAATATCCTGTTGTTTCCGACTCTCAACTATCATTGCTTGATTTCTTATAAACATTTAAGAGCAAAAAATCGTGTTTTTCCTTGTTTTTCGCTTGTAACTTGAAAACTAATGAAGCAATCTCATTGCTCAATGGACGAATTGTAGAAGATCAAAATGCAAAAATATTAACTGTAGCACGACCTGATCATATCATTAGTAACAGAGAAAAACCGAAAAAAACTGCATTTTTCAAAATATTCATAACACCACCATTTTTCAAGTTGTAGCGCAGGCATAGTAGTGATTGATATGTACTTCACGTGTAAATAATTCAGACGCTGTCAGATCATCAGTTTTTGCACAATTGCAATTTGAATTTTTCAATGCACTTTATTGGAACAAACCTGGATGCGTCATAAGAAATCCGAGTTCATTTTTTTGAAACATATTGGAAGTAGAAGTATGGTACTATGAAACGTCCAGTCTCATTTTGCGTTAAAACGATGCGAAATAGGTGAGAAATACTTAACCGAAAACGGGCGAGCGCTTGAAAGTGGCCGAGTAGTGAGGGAAGAGCAACAGATTCATAAGTTGCGCGCAGCGCGCTTATATTACTATACAGATAGTAATCTAACCTCTTGCACACCCGTGAATGACGAGCGCATAATGCCATTTTATAACGAATTACAGTGCTTAAAAACCTGAAAAACAAATTGAATACATATCCAAACATGTTTTGTTCCTTGTAGAATTTAACAAAATTTTGGGTACCGCTGTCCGCCTAATTTCAGGTGACCTGCTCAGAAGAAAACTTTGGCAATTGCCAAATGCAATGAACATTCTACTCGACATTTGAATAAGGTAGAATGTTGAACTGATTGTGTGGTAAATGTACACATTGCAGGCTTCTCGAGATAGATATTCAATTTCAAAGTAAGGAAAACAACTAACCTCATCATATCCAAACTGGTGATGAAGTGAGAACTTCATACTCTGTTTTGAGGCAATTATCACAGTCACTTGTGAGGAAAAAACGATAAAAACAGTATTGAAAAGGAAAAAATATTCGCAATTGAATATTGTTTTGAAAATAATTTCGCGACCATTGTGGTGATTCAGAACACGTGAACTGAACACTGTTGCCAAGCAAAATTATCGCATGTACGGTATACAAAGCTGTCTACGAAGGAAAGTTTGTTAGATTCTAGTACTGTTTTCTGATTGGCTGGTGAATGAAACATTGTAACACACTTTATTTTTGAACCCCAAATTTGGAATATCTGATTGAAATTTAAGAAGGTGAAATCACTTTGCTGATAGGCTACTCAGATTGATACGGTTAGGCCGTGGGTAAGGTTCAATTAATGACTTTTCCTAGTTTGTCAAATTGGGCCACTAAAAAAATTTCACTTCAAATAACTTGACTAGTTCAAGAGTTGGGCGTTAGGCTTGCTAAAGACAAAAGCCAAAGACAAACAAAAATTTACTGAATAAATGTCACCTAGCTTATATGGGAAGGCAAATAAATATGCAGGAAATCAACTTAACAATTTATTCCAGACAAAGAATTATAAGAGTGACTTGTTAGATAGAAAAAACTTCAACAAAATTGCTTGAAGAGCAGAAAAGATTTAATGAAAAAATTTGAAAGTTACATGTACATTGAGAATTTTGACCTAGATAAAATTCGAACATTTACGAATATCTACGATTCCTCTAGATGCTGGTGTTACATATATACCTGCGGAGAAGGTCTTCACTGGAGGGAGATGAAGAAGGCTGGTTTATACGAAGATGGTCCCAGCGGTACGACGACGAATTTGGTCTCAGTGGTACGACGACGAATCTGGTCGTGGGTGGTTATCTATTGGTTTTTAGACCCCCTTGTTGGCGTGAATTGGTTTGATCTTCACGGACCAGGCTGAATTTGACATGCTGTATGACCTCCTAGGGTACCAGTCCTTCTGTCTCAGTAGGTGGCTTCACTCCGTGGTATATACCATGCGAAGAAGATGATAGGAATCAAAATTTGTACAAAATGGGGGAACGAAGGATATCCTTTGAACCTCAAGTTTTTATGATTCAAATTTTAATCTAGAGTCAAAAGATGGATGCAAATGATAGCATACAATAAAAATGCCTCAGTCCATATATAAGACTGGAAGATTACAGTGAAAGATCAAAGATAATAGCAATCAAATCTGCTATTCTAGATTTAAATTTTTAATTTTAATTTAAAAAAATTTACAATGAGCAAAATTCAAAACCGACAAAACAAACCTCACCTAAAACGTCATGTTAAAATTCAGTTAAATTTTGAAATAAAGTAAGCTTTGATAAGGTGATTATATGTACCAGGAGGGTCAAAAAAATTGAATGAGTAATTGTATTGAAAAAGAAATATAAAAATTCCCTTGAGACTTTACCAGGAAAAATTAAATATAGTATTTTAAAACAAAATACTCTAAAGTTGCCAGAGGAAAAAAATATGATATTTTGAAGCAAGTACCAAAGGAAAATATAGCGTTAGGAACCGAAATACTATTCGGGCACTAGAGCAAAAGTATACTATTCGGTTAAGAAAAGAAGAGGGAGACCACACGTCTTTCAGTGGGCACAACACTCTTAGATAAAGATAAAGTCAAATAATTCTTTCTATCGAAGAATTTTCAGAGATAGTTCGGAATAGGGCGGCAATTCCCTTTTCAAATCGATAAACCACGTAATTCTCAAAAAATTGAATGAATTTCCCTGCTTTTGGCGACAAGGTAGTGACTGAATTGAATTGATTCTACAACGATCAAAAACCAAATAACCCTCACTGTGAATTGAATGAAGTAAAACGATAAAAGGAATTTGTTAAATTTGATCAAAATTTATGCTTGAGGAATATTTAGCAATCGAGTGTTCTGAGACAAGTTAGGCCAGAGGTACAATCCTCTCCAGAAGCAATTTTTTTTTCAACAGAGAAAAAAATTAATCTCATAAACATATAGTTATGAAAATAAAAAAAATTGCTTACCAGAGAGCTGTCCTATAAGGTAATTGCATAACTGTCCCAGAAAAGTCGAATACCCCCTTTGCAATCGGAATCCTTGGAATAATCCCCTGGTACTGTGAATGTGAAGTAAGCGCTAGTCCACTCGAAATTACCAATTATCTGGTAGCTAAAAATGGGAAAAGCGTAGAACTGATTTAAAAAAAAAATTTAGTCCCCAATGGTCTGAACGGATTCTACCTCAGCCACATAGACATGTGCATTAAGATGCTTTGCCAAAATGGCCGAAATATATTTTTTTGGTTTTTTCTTTACTTGAATTCAAACTACAAATCAACCTTGATAGGAATTAGCCAAAGGAAGTATCATATACGATATGTGAGATATAAAATAATATGAAGATAATTTGATCGGAAATTCACTGATAATTCCAAAGGCGACAAAAATCTGACAGTATAGAATCTATACTTGACCTTCAACAATTACCATGCAATTACCATCCAAGAATTCGAATACTACAAGCATATAAAAAGTGGAAAAATAATGTTAATCAACTACAACATTGATTGCAAAATAGGGAAAATAATTATACTCCACCAATATCAACAGCGATAGCCATTCAATTTAAAAATCGTAACGTACCAGAATCAATTAACTCAGCCCACCTGCCTTTGTCAAGGTTCAATCGAGGAAAGAGAACGATCATCCTTTCGGTTCGAGCAAATCACCTCTTCACCTGTTTTTTCACAAACCATTCTCGGTTTTTTCTCTATTTAAAAACACTTATGAAAAAAACAAATGCTCAACTTGCCATGAAAACAAACTCGATCAACTTGACATGAATACGAACTCATGGTCACATCTTCAAGGATCGATAATAGAGAGCGCTGTATTGCAGTTCACGATCTGAGCAGTGACTACTGACTCGTACCACCGTAAAGATAACCGGAAAAACCATTAGAAATTTTTATGTATAAGGAAGTAACGAAAAATTCGTTACATCTTAATTAACAACTTATCAGAAAATAGTACGCGATGTGCACGACAATTAATTTGAACATTCTTGTGTGTCTTTTAAGAATTTTGCCATTCTATCAAAAAATAATTTATATTATATGAATATTTTTAGTACGAAAACGCCCTCACAGTGATTGGTGATTCCAGAATCCAACTAGAATTGAAATTTACTACTTCATTCATAAATGTGACGAGTAATTCATCTTGTCTTCTACTCTTCAAAATTCGCTCGGAACAGCTCGGTGTTCAGTTTTAAGAGCCAGCAAAAGACAAAGACAATAATGTTCAAATTAATTCTCCTGCACATCGCGTACTGTTTTCTGATTGGTTGCTAATTAGGATCTTTCATTCACCAGCCAATCGGAAAACACTAGTAGAATCTAACAATATTTCGTTTGTAGACAGCTTTGTAAACCGTGCTTGCGAGAATCTTGCTTGGCAACAGTGTTCAGTTCACGTGTTCTGAATGTCTGAATCACTACAAAGGTCGTATTATTATTTTTCAGAACAATATTCAATTGCAAATGTTTTCCTCCTCAGTACTATTTGTGTCGTTTGTTTCTTACAAGTGACTGAATTATGATTAGTGCCTCAAAGCAGAGTATGAAGTCAACTAGTTCTGACTTCATCACCAGTTTGTATATCAAGGTTAGTTGTTTTCTTAACTATGAAATTGAATATATATCTCAGGCAGCCTGCAATGTATACATTCACCAGACAATCAGTTCAACATTCTACATTATTCATATGTCGAGTTAAATGTTTATTGCATTCGGCAATTGCCAAAGTTTTCCTTTGAATAGGTCGCCTGAAATCAGGCGGGTGGTGCTACCCAAGATTTTGTCCAATTTCAAAAGAACAAAACATGTTTTCAAATATTTTTTCCAGATTTTTAAACACTAATTCGTTATAAAATGGCATTATACACTCGTCATTCACGGGTGTGCAAGAGGTTAGATCACACCCTGTATATACGCTTCCCCGCGTCTGCTGACCTACCCCACTACTCAGCCGCTTTCACGCGCTCGCTAGTTTTCGTTTGCAAGTATTTCTCACCTATTTCGCAGCATTTTAACGCAAATTAAGAATATGCATTTTGTAGTACTATACTTATAATTGCAATATTTTCTTGAAAACTTGAAATCGGACCACCCATGGTGCATCCAGGCTTGCTCTAATACAGCGCATTGAAAAATTCAAATTGCAATCATGCACAAACTAATAATCCGACAGCGCCTCAGTTTCCTATACATGAAGTACTTATCAATCACTACTACGTCGCGGAAAGCCTGCGTCACAACTTAAAAAATGGCGACGTTATGAATTTTTTGAAAAACGCTTATTTTTTCCCTTTTTCTTCGTTACTAATGATCCGATTGAGTCGTGCAAGGGCTCAATTCCTTCGCATTTCGATTTTCTACAATTGGTCCATTGAAAGAATCGATATTGCTTCATTAGTTTTTATATAACAAGCGAAAAACAAAAAAACACAATTTTTTGCTTTTCAATATAAATAACAAGTTGAGAAATGATCGTTGTTCGTATGATGGCATAGTCGGTTTCCTGGTAGTATTTTTGTCACAGAATCAGCCATTATCTACTCCATTGATTGGTCTAACATTGCAAAGTACATCAGTGCTGATACATGGCAACTCCACAATCATCGCCTCAGATCAATGGCAATACGTTTTATTCGAAAACCAGAGCTAGAGAGCTCAAGTAAGACTTAGAATTGATTGGGGTGCGCTAGAAGGGGCACAATTCAACAATATTATGTTTATGCTAGTTTTAGAAAAAACATGTGGATAGCACATACTTGGTAAAACGAAAAATGGCAAATCGTTGATATTCCATACGGTAGTATTTAATTTTAATATATTTTGATTAATTTTATAAGTAGATAATAAACTTATATACAAATAGAGAGCCATAATCTTTCATAACCCTCCTTTTAGCTCTATCGTAATCAGGTAGAAATTGTTATGATGTTTTTTTCATAATAATAATAATCATTTCAATTCCTACATATAACAAAAGAAAAATAGTAACAGTATCAATTAATATACATGAGAGAAGGTGAACGATGAAAAGGCGAAGTGTCAGCTAGGCTGTTTTTCAACTCGACCACAAAAAAGATTAAAAACAAAACAAAAACGAAAGAAATAAATAAGGTGAGATCGTCACAAATAATCTACCAAAACAGATTACAAAATGAAAAAAAGTTTATGATAAAATTCGTTACTGTTATACTGTTATACCTAATTGGTTAGTGATACTTTACATGTCAAAACAGAGGTCAGAAGCGGGATCTATCAACGTAAGAACAAAAACTGCCTATTCTTTAGCTGAAGTTTCAGTCTCCTTTCAAAGTTACTCAGTGTGTACAGTCTGAATTCCTTGGGTAACTGGTTGTAAAATTTGCAGCATTGTATGAAAAACATCGTGTGTGCATTGTAGTGGAGTGAGGAGGAATGACAAGAATGTGTCTATTACGTATTCTGAGGTCGTTCAGTGCTGAAAACGTCTTAAATTTTTCATAAGGGTATTTAGGAGTTTTCGTTATAAGAACTTTGTGGGTTATTGTCAGTTGGTGTAGATTTCGAAGATCGTTCAACCTCTGCCAACCAGAGTTATTGAATTCTGTACTTATGTGGTCAGACTTCAGGAGGGAAGGTCCATAAACGGTATCACAATAAGACACAATAAGACAGCTTGGACAATATCAATGATTTACATAAGGAAATAGTTGTTTAAGAATGTTGAAGGATGCCACAATCATAGATTTTTGCATTCTTTGACTATAAGCAATATATTATACCCGATTTTTATTTTCATATCTTTCCACTGTCCACTTTCTTTTTCGAACCGAATAAGATGATCTGTGACTTCTTTTAATTCAAGCGTAAATTGTGGGCAGTAGAAAACTCGTAAAATTTATTCATATATTTATTTATATTCTTTCGTTGTAGTTGTAGAGCATTGAATGGGAAATTAAATTGAGTATCATCGGCGTTGTGATGAATTTCAGCAAATTCTGTGATAAAAAAAAATCGGAAATGTATGAAGAAAACAGGAGTGGCCCCAGGATAGATCCCTGGGGAACACTGTGAGCAACCGATAATGAATCAGACACAATACCTTCTGAGAGGACGCGCTGGGTACGATTGGATAGATAATTTCGTATGAATTCTACAGCTCCATTAGAGAAGCCAAAGTACCCATAGTCTGGTTCACAAGAGCCATTTTCCGAAATTATAGTTAAGACCAACCGAAAATTATGATCGAGGTGTCATTCGATTCGTAATTGCATTAAAAAAATCTAAGTTCGGATCCAATATCTGGAGAAACAAATTGCAAAAGTTAACTAAATAAAAAAACGTTTGTGAGGTTTTTTGCAAATATCTCAAAAACTATTTGAGATATACAAAATTTGAAAAAAGATCCTTAAAGAACAGAAAACTGTACCGGCACTATTTATAATTTTAATATAGCGTCGAAAAAAAGGCAGAAAACGCGCGGCTTAGCTCCCGTGCGCACCGACCGAATCTGACACCTTAAGGAATAAAAAAAATAGGTATTATCTAGACATATCAATAAACAATAATCCGTCGGCAAAAAATTTTTACCTTTATTTTTCAATCAATTATGCCTTTGTAAATCAGAAAATTTTACTTGTTGAAAGATATTATAAAAACCCGGATGATTGTTGAACTAAAAACCTGGAATTTTTTTTACTCCTTGGAGCTGTTCCTGATCTCAGTTGGACTTTTTTTGTTTTGATTTTTCACTTTTTTATTAACAATCAAAGACAAAAAAAAACGTAAATAAAACAATTAAATTTTGTTTTTTGCAAGTTTCTTATTAATTTGGTTTCTTATTTCTAAAAATAATATAAAAATAATTTTGTTTTAATTTTAACGCATATAAAAAAAATTGTTATAAGCAAATGCATTGTTTATAAGATATTTAAATTTTTTTTTCAGCAATCTGATTTATAGAGAACCTAATAATTTTACGAATAAAATCGTTTCTCAAAAAAAAATTATTAGTAAAAAACACCTTTGTTAATTAACGATATTTTTTTGTTGCTAAATATTAATATTAAGGGACCCTTTTTCTCTTAAAATGATTCAAATTGCTCTCTGATACTAGGGGGGAAATTTTTTTTTACTCTTCATTTATTTATTAAATAAACAATTTGTTATAAGCAAATGAGTTTTTCGGGTTATATTGTTTTTTTAATACTTCCAAGAATACTTAAATCAACCATGTATTGTTCGTACAGAGAAACATTTGTTTTCTATTTTTTATATAATTTTTAATATTTTCGTGCACTTTGACTTGTCGTATTCTTTCAGTTTTTCGTCATTGTTATTAAAATTACTTATAAACTATTGAAGATACGGCAAGAACACCCCAAGTCTTTTCATTCTCTGTTCAACAATTAACAAATAGAGCTTCAAATCGAAGCTCTGACTCTATTATTTATTAAATTTTTCCAATTTTTATAAACTCTTCTCCAAAAAATTTTTTTTACGGCTTTTTAACTTAAATATTTTATTAACTATTAAAAATATGACTAAAACCTTTCAAGTCTTTTTTTTCAACCAATGAACAAATTGAGCTCAAAACAGAAGCTTTTACTCTATTATTTGATGAATAATGAATTAAAATATGTGGGCAAAAATATTTTTTTGGGAGTTTCTTAGCGTAAGTATCTCATAAACTGAAAGTAAATGCGACATATTTTAAAATTTTGAAAGCTTTATTGATTTATTAATTTTTTATACTTCGCAATTATTGTTAACTTAATTTTTTTTTCGAACGTTTTGATGGTGGTGGTTCATTTTCTTCGGTTTCCGTTTCTTCTCGTGTTTCAATCTGGCTTTCCTCGATTTCTGTGTCCCCTAGTGATGTTTCGGCATACTGTTGGGTAAAGAATGTGTAATTAGCCAAATTTTAGTCATAATCAGTGGAATTATCTTCATCAGCATTTTGTAGACCGATTTGAACAACCACGAAACAATTAATTGCGAAGTATAAGAAATTAATGAATCAATAAAGCTTTTAAAATTTTAAATTATGTCGCATTTACTTTTAGTTTATAAGATACTTACGCTAAGTAACTCCCAAAAAAAATGTTTGCCCACATATCTTAATTCATTATTCATCAAATAATAGAGTTGATGCATCTGTTTTGAGCAAAATTTGTTCATTGATTAACGGAGAATAAAAAAGACTTGAAAATTTTAGTCGTATTTCCAATAGTTTATAAAATATTTAAATTAAAAAGCCGTAAAAAATTTTTTTTGGAGAAAAGTTCATAAATAATTAGAAAAAAGTTAAGTTTGAAGCTCTATGTGGTAATTGCTGAACGGAGAATAAGAAAGACGTTCTTGCCGTATCGTCAATAGTTTATAAGTTATTTTAATAACAATGACGAAAAAATATAAAAAATTATATAAAAAATAGAAAACAACATGTTTTTATAACAAACGATCATGATTGATTTCAGTATTTTTGGAAGTATTTAAAAAAAATTTAACCAAAAATTATTAGCTTATAACAAATTGTTTATTTAATAAAAAATAAAAAGTAAACAAAAATTCAATTCCTTCCATAGTATAAATAATGATTAGAAAAAACGGCTCCTCACTATTAATATTTAACAATAAAAAAAATTGTTAATTAACAAAGGCGTTTTTTACCAATTTTTTTTCAAAACGAAAAAAAAAAATTTACTTAAAAAATTTTTAATTATCTCGTTAATTTTACAAAATTATCTTTATATTGTTTTCAGCAATAAGAAAACAAATTAATAGGGATAATTGCAAAAAAATATTATTTAATTGTTTTATTTACTTTTTTTTTTATTGTTAATAAAAAAGTGAAAAATCAAATTTCTTTGATTTTTCCAACGTAGATCTTTTTTAAAGCCTTCAATGAACAGCTCCAAGAAGTAAAAAAAAACAGGTTTTTAGTTCAACAATTATCAGGGTTTTTATAATAACTTTCAACAAGTAAAATTTTCTAATTAACAAAGACAGAATTGATTGAAAAATAGAGGTAAACATTTTTTGCCGACGTGTTATTGTTTATTGCTATGACTAGATGATACCCAAATTTTTTTGTTCCCTAATATTAATACTTACTCGGTTAAAATAATTTTTTTGTTCAGGTGTCAGATTCGGTCGGCACGCCGCGCGTTTTCTGCCTTTTTTTCGCCGCTAAATTAAAATTATAAACATTGCCGGCACAGTTCTTCAAGAATCTTTTTTCAAATTTCGGATATCGCAAATAGTTTTCGAGATATTTGCAAAAAACCTCACAAACTTTTTTTTGTTTAGTTAATTTTTTATAACTTTTCGAACTTACATTTTCTTAATGCAATTACGAATCGAATGTCACCTCGATCATAATTTTCGGTTGGTCCTATCTCTAATTTCGGAAAATGGCTCTTGTGAACCAGACTACTAAGTTTGAGACAAAGTATAGAATAGTCCAGTGTATCGAAGGCCTTTACTAACAGGAAACTTCACCATTATCCGCGGCCTTGGAAAAATCATCCGTGATGGACAAAAGAGCGGAAGTAGTGCTATGATCAGTACGAAAACCAGATTGTACAGGTGTGATTATTTGACGCGTGTGAATGTAATCTGCCAGTTGATGTTTCATTATCATTTTTAATACTATTTCTCCATTTTGAAATGAATTATCCTTACCTAACTAAAAGAACACTTTGTTTAAAGCTTCCTGGAACAAGAAAGGCAGCGGCAAAGAAGAAATTGGCGGCCTGAAAGAGAGTGTGTTGTGCTGGAGTCCATTCTTTGCAGGTGCTCCAAGACTCATCTTCCGACGCAGTGACGTTCAGCACCTGGTAGTCGTACTCGAACTCTGAACTATTGGTCGTGTTGTGAAAAAAGTCACTTTGGTTCCAGTAGGTTATATTGACGTCGGCGAGGTGGGTGAAATTGTGTTTTGGCGCACCGAATTTCGTGAAGCTCAGGTTCATGTTCGTTTTGTGTCTCAATTTCAGACGGGGACTCCTGAAATTCGTTTTGAAAGGAACGATTCTCGACGAGTAAGTCCTTGATAAGATCACAGTTGTTTCCATTATGGTTCACTGAAACAAAAAAGTTGATGAAGGATCGAAAAAATCGTGAATTGATTAAACATTCAATCTCCGAAATACTATTTCCAATATTTCGAAAAAGTTTATTTTCAACCCTAAGATCAATAAGCGACAAAATTGCTGAGAAAATTGTAATCATTTCGTGTGGCAAGGAATGGAAAACCAGCTGGTAGACACACATTCGCCTGAAATTAAATTTGTTTGTTTTGTACTCATGCTTGAACATTGGCCTTAAGCCGGGTACTGACTTGAATGTGCCTGCGTTGAGTCAAGGCGCATGCATATGCGTGTGTATCGACTCGGTACATTTGTTCAAATATATTTCCCCGCAGGTATGTGTATTGTTTCAGTCCTTTCCGGTCATTCGTGTGTACAAGTAATGGCAGAAGTTATTATTGCTGGTGCTGCTTATACCGGGTGACCCGGAATCAATTTACACCCCTGTTTCTTCGTTGTTATTCTATAAGGATGTTTCAAATTCGGTACTTCGATTTGATGTTATGAATGTACAATTTAGCAAGTATCAAACCAAATATGACTCTTCCGGTTTGACCGGAAGCGCATCCAATTTTTATATTTCAAATGGAAAGTATATATTTACGATTCGGTATAGAATTACCTTTCCAATGATATATCACAATCGTACTTCCAATTCACAATCTGCTAATATAATTGAGATTTTATAAAAAATTACTTTTTGTATTCCCCTCGTTACGGAACATTTTCATGAAAATATGCTTTGGAAGATTGAACAAGATCATGTAAATGACAATAATTCATAGCCAAACCATTTTATTTTCATGCAAACTAACTATTTTTACAATTTTAGTTTTTCTTCATTTTTCAACATCAATACACTCATTTCTTTTAAACGCTAACAGGAATTTTTAAAGTTGGTTAAAAAGTCCAATACATATTGGAATACAAAACATAAAAAAACCTCCATATTTTTGTTTCATATTTATTTTTTCTGAAGATAATTTCCATGCTATACCTACATTTGTACTGAACCTTTCAACTTCATGTTAGGTGGCTATGGAATTAAATTTGTTGAATTGTTTTGTCGTTGTGTTTACGCCAAATTGTTGACATTTCGAATGCTCTGAATCATTTGTGGAATGAACAACTACTACCGATTTACCCAAACTGGAAAAGTTGATATGGTGTTGACTTATGGAGAAGCAAGGAAAAATTCCTGTTTAGCCTTGCGTCTGTAAAAAAAAATTATTTTGTAAAAATTGTTTTTAACCGCTTTCTTAGTAGTTTGACCAACCCTCAGAAGTTAATGAAAACTTGTACGAGTTAAGATCACGGGGACCTTACCTTTTATAGTGGGATCCGAAACCACTCTTGGGACCTTGAAAAAATTTTTCACCAGCTGCGGGAATCGAACCCGCGCCAGGTGGAAACAGTTGACACAAGACCGACGCTCGTTCCACTGAGCCACAAGCCCCGTAAACTAGGAGAGATATCCTAACGTCATCAACCTAGTAGTAGAAAGTATTTTGCAGTATTGGAGTCACAGTTCAGGAAAGAACGGAATAATCATGATGGGGAACATGTTATTGTAAGCAAAGATACGGAGATCACTGTTCTAGCAGCGCACATACGGGTATTTGAGCAATCTGGACGGCCAAAAATCAATTTTGTAAATTTTACCGCAGGTACAGAATACCAGCCCTCTAGAAGCACAGATAGTTTACGAATATGATGAAATCCATCTCCGGCCCATGGCACACTTTTAACGATTGTAAGATCAGTTGTCAGTTGGACTCTGACTGTTGCCTTGACCAGACAAATTAGAATAAAATATAGTTAGTTTACGTGATTTAAGTATTGATTCGTGTTTATTTAGACTGAAATATAGTTAACCATGGATTGTGGACAACCAGGTTAGTGTATTTAGTTTTTACAACTATTTGATATATCATCAGGTTTGCTAATTTCAAAATTAGCTTCTTCGATTGATAGTTTATTTTTACACTTTCTCCAAAATGGTTATATTTGTATGCAAAAAGTTATATTTCCTGATATTTCCCGGCATTGATTTTGAATTCTTTTGGAAGCTCAGGCTACGTACATTGAGGAAATAATAAAATTTTTTGCGAAAATGTGCGATTTTGTGAATTATGGCTATTTGAAATAACTGAGTACATACAAAATCGAAGAAATATAACTATTTCCTAATTTTTTGTTTGCGTTCTTGATTGGGTTGTTTTTTTTTCAGGGTCCTCAAATGTACGAGTAATGAACAGAAAATAATTATTTACGATTATGCAGCGTCAAAATTTGAATACCATGAACAAAAAGTTAGAATTTCTTGAAAACCACCTTCTCCAATCGGAAGATTTCTCTACGGATCAAGTTAATGTAATAAAGCATGATCTTTCAAGTTTTAAGTCTGAAGTTGAGGCTAGGTGGGCTAAAGCATTAAGGAAAGAAGAATACTTCTCAGAGAAAAATAAGGAATGGCTGCAAGGAACATTTAGTATTCCAAAGGTGAGAAATCGATCGGGTCGACCCCCAAAGCCGTTTGAGGCATCAAGCGAGAGGAGTAAAAGAAGAAAAACTGAAGATCTTCGCAAAACGACTAATCTAGAGGTGCTTACCTACGCGACGCAGTCTAAGTTAGGAGAAAGTTGAGAAAAAGATGCTTCCTTAGTTCTGAAAGGAATTATAAGTACCCCAAAACGAGCAACAAAATATAAAAAAGCATTTTCTCTTATGCAACAAGAAAGTGTCACCTCTCAATTGTCTCCTATGCAGGCTCTTTCCATGTTTGTTGAAGCGGGACTTTCTAGGACGCAGTACGAAATAGTAAGAAGCACCCAGAAAAAGTTATTTCCTTGCTATAGTATTCTACAAAAAGCTAAAATAGAGTGCTACCCTAACAAAGAAGCATATCTAGTAAACGAAACTTGTGCCGAAGTGAAACTGCAAAATTTATTGGACCATACTGCTATTCGATTGATAACGCATTTAGAAGAAGTTTTGAAATCACATGGTGAAATAAACGATACGTTAGTTTTGATATGTAAGTGGGGTTGCGATGGTGCACAACAAGTGTAATACAAACAAAAATTTGGTAGCGATACTGATTCTGATGCCAACTTATTTCAGAGTTCTTCTGTACCCCTTCAGCTGAAATACACCAAAAGCAATAAGGTTATATGGCAGAATCCTACTCCATCTTCACCTCGTTATTGCCGCCCCATACGAATTAGGTTTGTTAAAGAAACCACCGATATAACAATTCAAGAAATATATTATGTTAAAACTGCCATAAATAATTTACAACAGACTGAAGTTGCAACGAAAAATAAAAATTACCGCAATAACTATATAATGATGTTTACCATGGTCGACGGAAAAGTCTGTAATGCTGCTACAAATACAACATCAACAATGAGATGCTATATCTGTGGTTTAACTGCTAAAGATTTCAATAATTTGAAAATAAAAAGAGAAGCTTATCCAGATACCCTTAAATTTTAATCTATCAATTTTACATGCGCGAATCCGCTTCTTTGAGTCAGTCTTACACTTGTCATATAAGTTACCTGTGGAAAAATGGCAATTGAGAACAGATATTGATAAAGCTGCAGTGAAACAAAGAAAAATGCGAATACAGGATGATTTCCGAAAAAAAATGGGCCTAATAGTAGATGTACCTAAACCTGGTTATGGTAACACCAATGATGGTAACAGCAGTCGAAGATTTTTTGGGGACTACAAGTTGGCAGCAGAAATTACTGGAATTGACAAAAATTTTATATACAGAATAAAAATTTTTTTTGAGGTATTATCGAGTGGGCATAAAGTCAATATAGAAAATTTTTCTGCTTATGCAAAAGAAACTGCAGAGCTCTATGTCCAGCTCTTTCCGTGGCATCCAATGACCCCCACCATGCATAAGATATTAATTCGTTGTCCAATGATTATCGAAAAAGCGTTGCTTCCGATAGGTCAATTATCGAAGGAAGCATCAGAAGCACGTAATAAACATTTCCGGATTTATCGCCAGAATTTTGCCAGGAAGTTTTCAAGAGTATCTTGCAATTTAGATGTGTTGAATAGGTTATTGCTTAGTTCAGATCCTATTATAACGGGAATGAGACCAAGGCCTAAAACTAAGAGTAAACCGTTTTCTAAAGAAACATTAACTTTGTTACTTCCGGCTTTTACTAATGTAGGAAATCAGTCGGAATCATCAACAGACGATGAAGAAGAAACAATTGATTCTGACGAAGAAGGATCGGATGCGTCAAGTTAATATTTTTCCAAATCGTATTTTTTAGAATATGTTAATTTTGGCTGCTCATGGACACCCTGTATATATGGGTATATTTTTTTGCTTTTTCTATAAAATATAAGTATAAATATCTTAAATTTACTTAATTTTTCCTGAAGTGTAACTATGAATACATCATTAATTTTGGCCGCCCAGATTGCTCAAATACCCGTCTGTGCAGCGGTTGAAATTGATCCGAATACATCATTAAGGCAGATCGAATATGAGGTCGGGGTACCTAAAGAGAAACAGCAAGAAAATTTTTGAAAAAACACCGGTATTGTTCATTCAAATATCAAATTCATGAATATTTGTATGAAAATGATGCGCAGAGGAGGATTGTGTATCGTAACTGGGTTATACGAAAAGAAACAGAAAATCCAAATTTCCATTACAATATTCTATGCAGTGATGAATTAGATTAATTGATTGAAGTTTTTTGGAGCTGTGTGCACGTAATGAAATAGTAGGTTTGAAAAAAATTTCTTTCAAACCTAATAGATTAATTGAGTCTGTCATAGGTGTTGAATTTCTTTTGAATTGAGTTAGGAAACTGTACATGTTCCAAATGTGTACTATTTTGTAGGAAAATTATCGAAATAAATATTTTGTTGCGTTCGATTCTGCAGTTTCAAAAATAATTCCGGACCTATAGAAGAAATTCAATGTCATAGCCAATTGAGATGAAGTTGGAAGATTCAATACAAATGTAGGTATATCGTGGAAATTATATTCATAAAAAATAAATATGAAACAAAAATATGGAGGTTTTTTCATGTTTTGTATTTCAATATGTATTGGAGTTTCTAACCAACTTTGAAAATTACAATAGCATTTTAAAGAAATGAGTGTATTGATGTTGAAAAATGAAGAAAAACTAAAATTGTAAAAAAAGTTAGTCTGCATAAAACTTATTGTGTAAAAAGTTTGGCCATGAATTATTGTTACTTACATGATATTGTTCAATCTTCCATGCTTTAGTGGCTAGAGATTTTCAGAATGAAACCTTTCCCAATCGCTGGCTTGGACGATGCGGTCACATTGATTGACCTGTTAGGTCCCCAGATTTAACTCCTACGGATTTTTTGTCTGGGGTTACTTGAAAAGTGAAGTATACATAAACCGACCTACCAATTTGAGAGACCTTAAAGAGAGAATTCGAACTGATACTCAACGAATTGTCAATTGTCGATTGATATTCCCAACCCATGGAGCTCAATTCGAGCATTCGTTGTGAATGTTTTATTTGTTCATAATGTGTTGATTCCTTACACAGGACGTTCTTAAAATCAGATGTGAAACATATTCAATATAAACTTGTCACAATCTTCGACGTTGTTCAGGATGACGTCTTGGAAGAAGTTTACATTTGAATAAATTTGTCAAATAGCCGGTTTCAATATTCTGTTCTGTATTTCTGCGGTCACACAGCTCTTTTTTATTCGGAAATTTTAATAGTTGAAAATTAAGTGCCCACGTTGAAAGAATGTTGAATCTGAAAGCTGAACATTGAGAGTTGAATGTTGAAAGTTGAATGTAGATAAATTAATTGTAAATATTGAAATTTGAAAGTTGATGTTGAATGATTAAAGTTGAGTGTTGAAGTTGATTGTTGAATGTTAATAGTTGAGTGTTGAATGTTGATAGAAGTATGTTTAGAGTTGAAATTTTCAAGTAGGAAATTGATAATTGAACCTTGTTTGTTGGAAGTGAGTCGTTAAATATTGGGAAATGAAAATTAAAAGTTAGATATTGCGTCTTGGGATTTGGATGTAGAGAAGTTAAAAGTATTACATGAATAAACATTTTGAACATTTGTATGTCATTCATGATGGGTGACGACAAAATTTGGTATTTTGTGATGGTGCTCAAATATATTCCCATATTCTGGTTTCAGCAGCAGTGATCCTGAATATGATGTTTCCAATGATATCCTGCTTTCAGTTTGTAATATCATTTGAAATAACAGATATATAATCAATTGTTTTAATTATACAAAGTAAGCCATGAAAGGCGGTGGACAGTTACCCCCTGAATTTCTCATTGACAATGAAAAATTGACTCAAAAGGTAAAAGTGCTCTCAGAAAAATGCTCCAAACAATTAAAGAGCATCATGCCATTTCTATCTCACTATCTTTAAAAAATATTAAAAGCCAAGTCATCATTATGTCAAAAACTCGAGAAGAACTAGAGATACAATCAGCTTTCTCATAAAAGATTAATAATAGAAAAACTAACAAAAAACGTTTTTAAAGACAAGCTTTTATTTAAGTCGTGTACTGAAACGTATAAAATAAGTTTAAGTATCGCTGACAATTCAATTTCATTGGAAAATGATTGGTTGTCGAAGTATTAATTTTATTATAATACGCGCGACAAGCTTTTTGAAACCAAATAATTCAACAAAAAATAATTAAATCATTGTCAGCGATGACTTAAACTTATTTTATACGTTTTAGTACACGGCTTAAATAAAAGCTTGTCTTTAAAATGCTTTTTTATCAGTTATTTTATTTTTTGCTTTTCAGTTAGTTTGCCTTAATCTATTCAATTCTAATAGAGCATAGTTTTCACAAGGTCCCTTCCCTGTAAGTTTTGCGCTGAAATAAATTATAATCTCCGACCCCAAAAACCCCCACGTACCAATTTTGAATCAAATCGGACCATAATTACAAATCTCGTCCGCCATCTTAGAGCCGCCATTTTGTTTTTTCCATGATGCAGTGTCACCGGAATTATGAGCACCTGCCAAATTTCAAAACAATTGGACGACTAGAAGCCGGTCAAAATTCACTTGCAAGATTTGACCCTAACTAACTAACGAACGAACAAGTGAAACTAAATAAAAGCTTGTGAAAAACAAAGACGTGCAGATGATACTTGGTTTCATTTGGATTTTTGTTTCAAATCAAGATGCACTTGTTTCAACATTTTCTAAATCAAAATGGCATGTTGCTATTTGGAAAATTGTTGATTTCCAAGAGCAACTTTCCGTTTTGTGACAACTTTTTATTATTGTTGAAGAAATTGGAGAGTTCAATTTCAGAAGGCCACTATTTTCGAATTCCGTTTGTCAGCTGAAATGATGTACTCGTAAGTTCGCATTTCATGGCATTAGTTTCATTCAATTGCATTCCTGCCCAATATAGATAATTCACTTGTGGAGTACCCTGTGTATTTGACATGCCACATATGCTTCTAGATTTCGAAAGACAATGATCTTGCAGTTCTACAGCAATATTCAATTTTCAATTCAACTCATTAAATTTCAAATTTCAAACGTTTATTAATATTGTAGAATTATCTTCATCTCCATTCTCACTGTGCAAAACTATTTACAGTGCCAGGACATGCCCTTGGTACTTGCAAATATGTTTTAGCATAGATGGCGCCCCGCCACGCACCCGGAAGATATGCCGTCGTGGCGCCACCAAGATTCAACTCTTAACATTCAACTTTCATCGTCCAACTTTCAATATATTGCAACCTCAGTATGAAATAATTTCATTTCCTTCTAGAATGACCACACCTGAGTAGTAGGCAGATTGAGACCTGGGTGTGAAAATCATTTTCTCATATCAGAATGGTGTACTGTCTCATAGATACTATAGTGTTAATAAGTTATTTTGCACCGTTTCATAAATTAATTGCACTGTTCACTTCTCTCTCTACAAACTAAATTGATTAATGGCCAGCGTAAAAGATAATACTATAGCCACGCCTAATTATCCTTCCGTATGGTGCAAACACAGTTTTCATAGCAAAGAACACTCGATCAAGTCACCTCTCAAGCCAAAAAACTGAATCAATCGGTTCATTCGTTTGGGAGCTAAGCTACGATGCCACAGACAGATACACAGAAACATACGTCAAACTTTATAAAACCCCTCTGATTAAGTCGGCGGTTAAAAATAGAACCCCACCAAAACATATATTTCGATTAAATAATTTCATATACTTTATGTTTGGTTTTCAATAGAAATATCTAATGTATTCCATTTATTATTCTAAGAACGCAGTGGAGTAATCGATTATTCACGCGTTTCGTCACGTTTCTACGAATATTAAACTCACTGGGAACTCTGAGTATAAAAATTGTAATGTTCTGGTAAACAAAACTCCCGTAGAAGTTTTGAGGAGTTAACGAGATATATCGCGATTTCCAATTTACTAATGGAACCTGTTGACTGAGGAATATATGTTTATACAGCTTTAAACCAGAATGAATTCTTCGAATAGTGTCAGGATTTATTGTCCATTCAATCATTTTCATTTCATTGTGATGAGATTGTGATCATACTTGAATGTATCTGATTGAAGTAATATACAGTGTTTGTTTGAAGGTTGTAGACGATGTGGTAACTTGATTACTTTCGTTTCGGACGCCCACCTTCTTAATGGATTTGAGAGGTTTTCACGACGTTTCGAATGCTTGTATCTGCAATCGTCTTCAGGTGAATATTGAGAAGCTGCGTGTAATTCTGACATTTGCAGTTATGCGTATGATTTCGTGCGTGAAGTTTCGAGCCTCTGCAACGCTTGGTTGACTGAAGGCGTTATTGGCTTCGATGTAGGCGACCTCTTTGAACTTTTGTTTGGACGAATGCTCCCCTCTATGTAGAACACTTGCGTCGTCCCATAGAATTCGATGGTGCTCAGTCCAGGCGTGGTCAGCAATTCCAGATTTTGACGTTTCTCCGCGTTGAGTCCATTTCTTGTGCTCATCCAATAGTAGCGATAACGCATCTTTATCTCCCCAGTGTAGGAATCTCCGCATCCACATGGAACTTCATAAATACAGTACTCACTGATTTCATGTCTGTTGTCAGGTTTGGTCTTGGTAAGGAAACTCCGTAAAGTTCTGCCGGATTGGAAGCAGCTCCTGATGTTGAACTTGTTTCCGTACCTTCTGATCTTCTCGGAGACACCTCTGACGTACGGAAGGCAGATCACTGTGCTTTGTTGTTGCTCTCCAGATGTCTTCGGTCTCTGATGTTGTTTCAATACTTCTCCTAGGCGTTTCATGGGGTATCCATTCCGGTGAAGGTTATTTCTGATGTGGTTTAAATCGGCATCTAGTGACTCCTCGTCGCTGCATATGTGCATGCTTTTTCTACCAATGATCCCTCTCTTTGTCGAACTCGAATGGTTGGAGCTGTAGTTGAGATACGGTCCTGTAAGTGTCTTCTCTCTATAGATAAAAGTGTGGATGTCATTGCCTATTCTCTCAACGTTCACATCGGGGAATGGTAAGGCACTGTTGATTTCCGTGATTCCATATAATGAAAGTGTCATCCACGTACACCACAGCTTTGGTTTGTTTTCTGCCTCCCTTATAGCGAATTCTTCGAATCACTCCATGTATATATTGGCGATAATTGGAGAAAGGGATCACATCTAACGGCAAACTACAGCAAACCACACTATCTCTACGGGCTTCCGAAAATCCACAAACAAGACATACCACTGATACCGATCACCAGCCCATGGAACTCACCAATCTACAAGTTATCGAGATACCGATACTACAACCCTTAAAAAGAAATCGCTTCATCAGCGTCGACTTAGAGAGCCTTTACACCAATATTCCTATGGAGGATTCCCTTAGCATCATCAAAAGGAAACTCGAAGATGATAACCAGCTCCATGAGAGAACTGGCCTTCCCATCTAAGCAATATTGGAAATACTGCAGTGCTATCGACATACTCCCGATTATCGCCAACATATACATGGAGTGGTTCGAGGAACTGGCTATACGGGAGACAAAATACAAACCAGATACGAGCATTCGAAACGACTTGAAAACCTTTCAAATCCATTAACGCTTATATGCACCGTACGCTAAATCCGCGGATTAGTTACGGAAACCTGGATTAAATTATTGTTTATTATGCACCGCAAGAAAAATTTTATATGAGCTTCAGATTTTCTAATTGGTCAACGTCTATATTTTTAGCACCAATTTTTTTAGTAAGTTTTTTCATCATTTCGGGATAAAATGAAGGATGAAATATTCATTGATGATGACCTAGATATCCTCGATATCATCAACTTTGGTTTTCCTCGCAGAGTCTACGAAAGGAGTGATTATTTCGACACTATGGACAATTATTCATGTTTTCGAAGATTTTGACTCACAAAACCTACAGTTCTCAGCTTCCTGGAAAACACAGAAGACGAAATTGAATTCCAAAATGATTTGAAAGTTGATAAATGCAAGGGAGTGTGTGTCTTTGGGTTACGTTGGCTAGTGGATTACCCCATCTCATGCACCTTCACCCAACTTATTTTTTCTAATTTTGACATTTAAAGTGACACTTTTTAAAAGTCGTTAACGTTATCAAATGTTTTACTTTTCATCACCAGTTGCGAATAGTGAAATTTTTCGCAACTGGTGATGGGAAGTAAATTTCACCACCTTTGCAAAAAATACAGGAATAAAATTTGTTACAATTTTAAGGCTAAACTACTTGAAGTACTTCTTCACTGTTATTATATTCTCTATATATATTATGGAGATGGAATTTTATTCGAATTCAATACATAATATGTATGGTAAAAACTAATCATAAATATTATTAACATAATTTGAACAATTGATGATATTAACCCCAGCTGACAACATAGTTTTTCTATGTAGCATTAATTTCCGTTTTTTCCATGGAAGTCTCTCCAAGGATGAAAACACGCTTTCAACGTACTAAAAAGTAAAAAAGAATTTTAATATTTAATATATTGCTTTGTCGAAATCAATAAAAATAGTCCAAGATCCCACCGCCGGCAAGCCTTTGTCATTTTAGCAAAGCTCAAATTTTGAGTATGAGTGTGATATGTAGTTGAGAACGTATGCTTACTTTCTAGCGGGGCCCTTTCACAGGTAGCAACTACAAAAGTACATAAAAAACTTTCTTACTTACGTTGAAGTATGTTAATGCGTTTGACAATTAATATCGTCCAGTTAGGTGCGGTCTATGGCGCGAGATCTAAGCTCTCGATCTCAAAAGTTAGCGAGGGTTCGAATCCCCACGCCTGACGATTTTTTTTATTTTTACACTTTGAAATTGAGAAATAATTTGTTTTCTTAATTTGAATATTCATCCTCGTTGAATATTAAAATTATTTTCAAATTTTTAGTGCGTTAAAAGCGTGTTCTTCAGTTTTTTTGAATATATATTTTTATATTTCTAACTTGAATTAAGAAGGATCACATTATATCAAAATTAGAAAAAATATTGTGTGAAACACGTTGGGATACACTACGTTGTCAGATTTCCAATCCGGATTATTCAATCTGCTGACGGTGCGTAGCTACGGGCCGAAGATTACAATAAACGGGATTGTGGAAGTAGAATTAAAATTGACAAACGGGCATTCAGGCGTAAGACGATGGACGTCCGAAACGAGAGTAATCAATATACAGTGTCTCACTCCTCATGAAAGCACCCTCGTATCTCTTTATGAAATTCGCAGGATCAATGGATATATCCTGAGTGATGCTCACTGCACGTCAGAAGCGATGGAAAAACCAACCGACATTTCCGAAAAACAATAATAGGAGTCAAAGTAGGAATATTAAAGTTCTGAAAAGTACGAATTTGTCTCACTTCTCATGGAAGCACACCAAGGGGTGTATTCTCAAACGGTGACATATTGTGTCGCATGCGAGGTTCCTACATTGTCGAACGAAAAACGCAATCTCTCATTCTCAAATCTGGCGTTCGAAAATTTTCGATAGACAAATTGTAGAGTGGTCTAGAGCAGTCGACAATTTCATGTCGAAAGCGAGATGACATATTTGACACATTTTCTTTTTCAATTTCATAGGTTAGAGATGGCACTGGTGTGCAAACGTTGGCTAGCCACTGTCCTTTTTTTTTTGGAAGCAGTGGAAAAGGAAGGGATAATATCTTCTTTGGAGTATATATAATCATTCAAAACTACCTCATATCCTTCATTCGGTATGACATAATCTACACTTTGTACTACAACTAGGTGATCCTCCATTATATCATTGAATGAGAAGTCAAAATCTATGGGGGTTTCATTTATATTGGTATCACCTGTGATCGCTGGGGGTGTTATATTGTTCAATATAAGTTCATCTGTAATATCAAGTTTAGGTGGAAGTGGTCCACCGCTAGTACCTCTAGCATGTTTAATATGTTCCGACTTTTTGTTTTTTGTTTTCGATCTTAGATCTTGCCAAGTTTGCAAAAAAGAAAATAACTAATCTATCAACGTTGGATAGATTGTTTATTACCTTTTTCCACTGCTTCCAATCTTTGGATGCTCCTGGGGCCGATTTCAGAATTGAAGCTATATTCTGCTACCAATTTTTTGCATCTTGGAATGTGATTGAGTACAATAACTTTGTTTCTTTTCTTCGACTGCCATTATCCATTTGATATTTGAAATATTTGAATCAAAATATTGTTTGCGTAAAACTGTAAACTGTAAAACGAAACTTCTAACCGTGTTCAAACTCAAATCAAAACCACATAGACACAGAACACATTCTAGAATCGTTAATTCGGTGTTGTATTGCCAGCTCATGCTATTCGAAATTTTTTGTCTCATACGACTTGGATGTCGGAACCAATAGAGAATACCACAATTTCAAGTTGTGCGACAATTTCCATCGACAAATATCGAATTCGACAAATTTTGGTCGACATTCGAGAATATCTTCCGTAATTGTTGACGTAGAATTATGAAATTTGCAAGATCGGCAGATATATCAGAAATGCACACAATGACTAGGTGGAGGTCATCTTGAGCGATGTACACTGCACAACAGATGCGATGGAACAACCGACATTTCTGTAAAACAATATTAGGAGACAAGATGAGCAGATAATCTCTCCGGATTCATAATCAGAACAACAAATTTACTGTTAGAAAAATCGAATTTAAACGGTTTTCTTCACATAAAGGATTCAATATAAAATTGAACCAGAGAAAGGTAGATCTCAGGTGAAAAACAACTACTTTCCTGGCAAATACCACGCAGAACGTTGAATGATATTCACCTGAAAATCCATGCATACTTCCATATAATATCAATGGACATTGAATGCAAATGTTTCTTTCTGATAAGCTCGATTATGTTTAATTTATGTCGTGTTCACCTAACAATCCGCATACCGGTTTCAGGCTTCTTGGCCCTCATCAGTACGGAGTAGTCAACCAGCCAAAGTCCAAGAACTCTGGCTGAAGTGAGACACAACGTAAACAAACCATCATCGATCTTGTAACACCTATAGGTACGCCGGAAAAGATAAACTTTAACTGGCGGTACCTAGTGACAGAAAGAAACACTCCGAAAATCTCCCACCTCGATAGGTTTCTTAATAAAAGATTCCTTCTCAGTAGAATTGGCAAGCCCGTCTAGCATAAAGTTAGAGATAAGTGCCATGAAGTGGAATGAATAGAAAAAATCGAATTTAAACGGTTTTCTTCACATAAAGGATTCAATATAAAATTGAACCAGAGAAAGGTAGATCTCAGGTGAAAAACAACTACTTTCCTGGCAAATACCACGCAGAACGTTGAATGATATTCACCTGAAAATCCATGCATACTTCCATATAATATCAATGGACATTGAATGCAAATGTTTCTTTCTGATAAGCTCGATTATGTTTAATTTATGTCGTGTTCACCTAACAATCCGCATACCGGTTTCAGGCTTCTTGGCCCTCATCAGTACGGAGTAGTCAACCAGCCAAAGTCCAAGAACTCTGGCTGAAGTGAGACCACGTAAACAAACCATCATCGATCTTGTAACACCTATAGGTACGCCGGAAAGATAAACTTTAACTGGCGGTACCTAGTGACAGAAAGAAACACTCGAAAATCTCCCACCTCGATAGGTTTCTTAATAAAGATTCCTTCTCAGTAGAATGCAAGCCCGTCTAGCATAAAGTTAGAGATAAGTGCCATGTGAAGTGGAATGAATAGAAAAATCGAATTTAAACGGTTTTCTTCACATAAAGGATTCAATATAAAATTGAATCACAAGAAAGGTAGATCTCAGGTGAAAAACAACTACTTTCCTGGCAAATACCACGCAGAACGTTGAATGATATTCACCTGAAAATCCATGCATACTTCCATATAATATCAATGGACATTGAATGCAAATGTTTCTTTCTGATAAGCTCGATTATGTTTAATTTATGTCGTGTTCACTAACAATCGCATACCGGTTTCAGGCTTCTTGGCCCTCATCAGTACGGAGTAGTCAACCAGCCAAAGTCAAAGAACTCTGGCTGAAGTGAGACACACGTAAACAAACCATCATCGATCTTGTAACACCTATAGGTACGCCGGAAAGATAAACTTTAACTGGCGGTACCTAGTGACGAAAGAAACACTCGAAAATCTCCACCTCGATAGGTTTCTTAATAAAGATTCCTTCTCAGTAGAATTGGAAGCCCGTCTAGCATAAAGTTAGAGATAAGTGCCATGTGAAGTGGAATGAATGAAAAATCGAATTTAAACGGTTTTCTTCACATAAAGGATTCAATATAAAATTGAACCAGAGAAGGTAGATCTCAGGTGAAAACAACTACTTTCCTGCAAATACCACGCAGAACGTTGAATGATATTCACCTGAAAATCGATCGATAGGTTTGTTTACGTTGTTTCTTTCGCCAGAGTTCTTTGGACTTTGGCGGTTGACTTCTCGTACTGATAGGGCCAGACCGAAACCGGTATCGGTTGTAGGTGAACACGACATAAATTAAACATAATCAGGCTTATCAGAAAGAAACATTTGCATTCAATGTCCATTGATATTATATGGAAGTATGCATGGATTTTCAGGTGAATATCATTCAACGTTCTGCGTGGTATTTGCCAGGAAAGTAGTTGTTTTCACCTGAGATCTACCTTTCTCTGGTTCAATTTATATTGAATCCTTAGTGAAGAAAACCGTTTAAATTCGATTTTTCTATTCATTCCACTTCACATGGCACTTATCTCTAACTTTATGCTAGACGGAGCTTGCCACTCCTCGAGAAGGAATCTTTATTAGAAACCTATCGAGGTGGGAGATTTTCGAGTGTTTCTTTCTGTCACTAGGGTACCGCCAGTTAAAGTTTATCTTTTCCGGCGTACCTAAGGTGATTACAAGATCGATGATGGTTTGTTTACGTTGTGTCTCACTTCAGCCAGAGTTCTTTGGACTTTTGGCTGGTTGACTACTCGTACTGATGAGGGCCAAAAGCCTGAAACCGGTATGCGGATTGTTAGGTGAACACGACATAAATTAAACATAATCGAGCTTATCAGAAAGAAACATTTGCATTCAATGTCCATTGATATTATATGGAAGTATGCATGGATTTTCAGGTGAATATCATTCAACGTTCTGCGTGGTATTTGCCAGGAAAGTAGTTGTTTTCACCTGAGATCTACCTCTCTGGTTCAATTTTATATTGAATCCTTTATGTGAAGAAAACCGTTTAAATTCGATTTTCTATTCATTCCACTTCACATGGCACTTATCTCTAACTTTATGCTAGACGGGCTTGCCACTCCTACTGAGAAGGAATCTTTTATTAAGAAACCTATCGAGGTGGGAGATTTTCGAGTGTTTCTTTCTGTCACTAGGTACCGCCAGTTAAAGTTTATCTTTTCCGGCGTACCTATAGGTGTTACAAGATCGATGATGGTTTGTTTACGTTGTGTCTCACTTCAGCCAGAGTTCTTTGGACTTTTGGCTGGTTGACTACTCCAGTACTGATGAGGGCCAAAGCCTGAAACCGGTATGCGGATTGTTAGGTGAACGACATAAATTAAACATAATCGAGCTTATCAGAAAGAAACATTTGCATTCAATGTCCATTGATATTATATGGAAGTATGCATGGATTTTCAGGTGAATATCTTTCCCAACGTTCTGCGTGGTATTTGCCAGGAAAGTAGTTGTTTTCACCTAAGATCTACCTTTCTCTGGTTCAATTTTATATTGAATCCTTTATGTGAAAACCGTTTAAATTCGATTTTCTATTCATTCCACTTCACATGGCACTTATCTCTAACTTTATGCTAGACGGGCTTGCCACTCCTACTGAGAAGGAATCTTTTATTAAGAAACCTATCGAGGTGGGAGATTTTCGGAGTGTTTCTTTCTGTCACTAGGTACCGCCAGTTAAAGTTTATCTTTTCCGGCGTACCTATAGGTGTTACAAGATCGATGATGGTTTGTTTACGTTGTGTCTCACTTCAGCCAGAGTTCTTTGGACTTTTGGCGGGTTTACTACTCCGTACTGATGAGGGCCAGAAGCCTGAAACCGGTATGCGGATTTTTAAAGGTGAACACGACATAAATTAAACATAATCGAGCTTATCAAAAGAAACATTTGCATTCAATGTCCATTGATATTATATGGAAGTATGCATGGATTTTCAGGTTAATATCATTCAACGTTCTGCGTGGTATTTGCCAGGAAAGTAGTTGTTTTCACCTGAGATCTACCTTTCTCTGGTTCAATTTTATATTGAATCCTTTATGTAAGAAAACCGTTTAAATTCGATTTTTCTATTCATTCCACTTCACATGGCACTTATTTCTAACTTTATGCTAGCCGGGCTTGCCACCTCCTACTGGGAAGGAATCTTTTATTAAGAAACCTATCGAGGTGGGAGATTTTCGGAGTGGTTCTTTCTGTCACTAGGTACCGCCAGTTAAAGTTTATCTTTTCCGGCGTACCTATAGGTGTTACAAGATCGATGATGGTTTGTTTACGTTGTGTCTCACTTCAGCCAGAGTTCTTTGGACTTTTGGCTGGTTGACTACTCCGTACTGATGGGGGGCCCAAAGGGCCTGAAACCGGTATGCGGATTGTTAGGTGAACACGACATAAATTAAACATAATCGAGCTTATCAGAAAAAACATTTGCATTCAATGTCCATTGATATTATATGGAAGTATGCATGGATTTTCAGGTGAATATCATTCAACGTTCTGCGTGGTATTTGCCAGGAAAGTAGTTTTTTTTCACCTGAGATCTACCTTCTCGGTTCAATTTTATATTGAATCCTTTATGTGAAGAAAACCGTTTAAATTCGATTTTTCTATTCATTCCACTTCACATGGCACTTATCTCTAACTTTATGCTAGACGGGCTTGCCACTCCTACTGAGAAGGAATTTTTTATTAAGAAACCTATCGAGGTGGGAGATTTTCGGTGTTTCTTTCTGTCACTAGGTACCGCCAGTTAAAGTTTATCTTTCCGGCGTACCTATGGTGTTACAAGATCGATGATGGTTTGTTTACGTTGTGTCTCACTTCAGCCAGAGTTCTTTGGACTTTTGGCTGGTTGACTACTCCGTACTGATGAGGGCCAAGCAGCCTGAAACCGGTATGCGGATTGTTAGGTGAACACGACATAAATTAAACATAATCGAGCTTATCAGAAAGAAACATTTTTGCATTCAATGTCCATTGATATTATATGGAAGTATGCATGGATTTTCAGGTGAATATCATTCAACGTTCTGCGTGGTATTTGCCAGGAAAGTAGTTGTTTTTCACCTGAGATCTACCTTTCTCTGGTTCAATTTTATATTGAATCCTTTATGTGAAGAAAACCGTTTAAATTCGATTTTTCTAACAAATTTACTGTTAGAAAAATCGAATTTAAACGGTTTTCTTCACATAAAGGATTCAATATAAAATTGAACCAGAGAAAGGTAGATCTCAGGTGAAAAAAATTTACTGTTTGTACACTTCTCAACAAGAAAAGTCTACAGATTAAAAATACGAAGAGATTGTCAGCCCAATATTGTTTTTTGATCATCGAGCGCACTTTTGGTATATTTATCGATGCAGTGAATTTCATAATTCTACGACATCAATTACCGAAAATACAAGATAAATTCGTAAATTTGTTATTTTGATTACGGATCCGAAAAGATTTCAAGTTTATCTTGCTTTCTGTCGGTTGTTCCATCGTTCTTCTGGCGTGCAACATACATCACTTAAGAGGACCCCAACCTGATCATTGAATGGATTTTTCTCAATTATGTCAATTTCTAGTATATAAACGAGCGTCTATTCTTGAATAATAAAGAAGGCACCTGCGGGAGTAGATTTTTCAAGGCTGAGATCATTATATTGATCTACATTTTTGGCATTCTCTTTTCCATGAGATGGTGAATAGTTTGACATTTTAACATTTTCGTGAATTTGAATAACTTTTTTCATCATTTGTTCATTATCGTATCACTTCGAATTTTCATTATTATTAAAAGAAAC
This sequence comes from Gonioctena quinquepunctata, assembly GCA_018342105.1. Taxonomy (NCBI): domain Eukaryota; kingdom Metazoa; phylum Arthropoda; class Insecta; order Coleoptera; family Chrysomelidae; genus Gonioctena; species Gonioctena quinquepunctata. The sequence goes on along the minus strand of JAFIRS010002249.1, from coordinate 105,843 downwards.
CTCCCTCCATACCAATGTACAGATAATTTTTCTCATTATGAAGCTTTGTCTAATTTATTCGAAATGTATCAATAACGAATTTTTTCGAATTAGAATCGATTAATTTTTTGTAAGGTTTCCACTTTGGTGAATCTGAATGAGTGTAGTTAATGAAAAATCTAATCTATTGATACTATAATACTCGCAAAATTTAAGATAACTGACAATTCTTGGGAGTAACAGTTGTTTTGTTCTTTATAACAACACTTTTCGCCGAGCCCCTTTGACACCGCAGCACCGGGAATTTGTCTTCAGTTCATTAGGATAATAATTATGCAATCATAGTGGAACGACATATTCCTGACACTATACGGCCTATTGTAGGCACCCATACGCAGGTACGTGGCACGAATACAATGATTCAAGGGTGTCACCTATATGCTCAAAATCCCTGGTTAGTGGAGAGGCGTACGTACTCTTCAATGAGCAAGAGGGCACACCCAATCTCAAAGTTGAAATTATTGCATCCTGATTTTTACATTTATATATGTATTTATTTTATATTGTTATAATTTTCCTTTATATCTATTATATTTAATATGTATTTATTTTATATTATCCTGATTTTTACATTTATATATGTATTTATTTTATATTGTTATAATTTTCCTTTATATCTATTATATTTAATAAATATATATATATAAATATAATATATATATATATATATATAATAATATATATATATATATATATATATATATATATATATATAATATATAATATATATATATAATATATATATATATATATATATAATATATATATATATATATATATATATATATATATCTATATAGACCAACTCAGCTTCCGTTTCATACTTGGCCCACCAAGCATCCACGTGTTTATACAAAGTAAACAGTTAATAGCCCACTCAGCCTCGCCACTATCTCAGGCTAGTTAGCCTCTCTGTATATGTTACATACGTTTTTGGGAGTTTATGTAACCTGGCCTCTTTTGAAGCTATTGTGTATTTACTGGCCTCCTGACACTGTTGCCAATTTTTCAGTCAATATTCAATTCCACAGCATGATAACAAATCACGCGGCCTGTTGAAAAGTTTATCCGGTAGTTGAGAGTTTGAATTTTGCTTCATACTCTGAAATGAAATTTATTTCAGTAGTATCGTATAACGAGAATATATAATCTACCTTCGATCATCCTGAAAATATTCAAGGAATAGTGGCTTAGAAGAGTTCCTAAAAATTATACTAGACAATAAGTATTCCATGATGAAAGCAGTAAACTATATTGGGTATATTTTGGTCTTATTAGTCTTCATTAATAGTAAAAATTCCCGATTCAAATTCTAACGTTCCACGATTTTTCACTACAGTTGACCACTCTTATTTTATTTTTCATCGAAATTTACCAAAAATCCAGTTGGTATCTATACATCAGTAAAATACCAGGAGAGTTCTTGAAACTGACAGATCCAAAGCTCTATACTGGTCACTGTTTTCGCCGGTCTTTGGTCACTTTACTGGTAAAAGAAAGTGCAAACTTAAGTACTATCAAAAGACACAGGCGATGAAAATTTTAAATACTAAATTCAATTGGGGAGTCGCTGGATAATTAGTAAAATATTGCCTAAATCCTTCTTTTGAAGGCGGCCACTACTGTTCATTCCATCCCTCCTACAAGAATACTGAATGACAAAAAAAACATAGGAAGTGCAGAAGGAATATTTCTAGTTGTTCAGATTGTATAATAAATATTAATGTCAATGAAATTCAAAAAAACATTTGAATGTTATATTATATTTTTAAATAATAAAAATTGTAAAGAAAATTGTTGAAATTTATACTTTCAACACTTGCTCGCAATGACATCATAAAAACGCGCACCGTCGATAGCAATTAGTTGGTAAATAGCCGCCACTAGTGAACAGTTATATTTATGTGTTGCATTTCGAGAAAAAAGTGACATAACTGCTTTCGAGTGATTGTAGCGATCCACTGCGAATGGCGCCTCTCGAACAAAAATGTATTTTCGCTCTCAATACATACCTAATATTTGAACTCATAGTCAAACTGCAATGCTCATATCATACACTTCCTCATTAAATAGTGCGATCCAGACTATACCATTGAAGGTTGATTCTGAGTATCAATAAATGAATTATTTAGATTTGGAGAGATTTCCATGACTTTAACTTCAAAACTAACGGTAATTTCATTTTCACCCCTTTGGGGATGAAGTATCAAAAAACCTTCATAGTGGTTACTCATGTCATCATAGTCTAGTAGAGAAGTGAGTTTCCTGCGAAAAATAGTTCCAAGCCTTCTGAATATATGAGCGATGACTCATTCGATTCGGGATGGCATTCTGACGAAAATGTGCTAGTTTTTTAACACAAAACAAAAAATAAAAATAGCCTTAGTTTTTTGGTAGTAACTCAAGAACTCTTGATGATAGATGAAATAAAAAAACAGATTCTTGAAGACGAGACTATTTACTATGAAAAATTTTGTCCCGGAGATCTATATCAATTATTTATAATTTTGATTCAACGTTGAAAATAGGGCTACGCGCGGACGTTACGGTACGGACGCAATTCAAATACAATATTTTTTATACTATCAAATATAAATTTAAAAATTCCAAAAAATCAAAGTATCAGCTGAACACCTGGAAGAATATAATTTCGTTATTTTGTTTTCATTGAATTTTGCTAATCGGAGGCTATTGTTAATCAAGTAGTTTTGTGGGAATCACCGTTTTTATAAAAACCGAATAATTGTTTAGAGAATGACTCCATACTTTTTTTTTGCTTTCTGGAGCACATTTTACAAGTGTACTCAATGATATCATGCAGAAATTGATGAAAAATTTATTATTTTGTTAATTATAAATTTCTAACGGTAACAAAATATGAGATATCGAATAAACATTGTATTTTTTTTTGATATTCCACATTATTATCAGTTTTATATCTGACAAAGGCATTTCACAACGTTTATTATATTTTTTTTTAAATTGTTTCTCTTCATTTCCTCATTATTTAAATAATATATTTAGAATCTTTTTCTTCCAAAATGCGGAATTGGTTATTCTCCACCTAATAGGAAAAAATATTATTTTTTTATTAATAATTCTTTATTTAGTTAACAAAAAATATTTTTTAATTTTAAACAATTTTATAGCGTGATATTATTGAGTACACAAATAACAATAGCCTTACATTATCAAAATTGAATGAAAAAAAAATTCCCAAAATTACATTTTTCCAATGATACATGATACAATAATTTTATTGAATTTTTAAATTCATATTTAATAATATAAAAAATATGTTATGTGAATTGCTCTCACGAGAGGTGCTGTAGTCCAGCGTAACGCCCACGCGAAGCCCTGTTTTAATTCATCGTTGAATTAAAATCATTATTAATTGGGATAGAGTTGCGAGAGTAACATTATCACAGGAAATTTCTCCTCTTTTTTAATTTTTCCGATAATCGATAGTTTTTGAGCTTTTTCCAAAAAACTAGAACCGTTTTTATTTTTATTTCTATTTTTTGTTGAAAAAATCGAAAAATACGACTTTTTTAGAATGTTATCCCGAATCGATTGAGTTTGATACACGGATTTTTCCTAAACAACATATGTTATAAAAGGAAAAAAAATATTATCCCAAGCGCATGGTTTGGAAAATATTTTCATTTGTGGAAATATTGGTTGAGGATTCAGTAATATATATTGATATTACTTATCATTTCATTATGAAAAAAAAAACTTTTCGATACCTACTTTCAATTTCGAAAATATGTTTTTAATGGTACCCCAGTTTATTTGGATCTATTTTCCTTAGTTTCCTTTCGAAAAGAATTGAATATACTATTAATTGAGCATAATGATTTCTATTCAATTTCATTATTTCCTATTCTTTCAAATCCTCAATAACACAGTGAATAATTTCCTTCGGTAATATAAATAAATAATTTTGAGTAGTTTTCAAGATCTGTGAAAAAATGTTCCTCTTCCATTCGATTTTCTGTACCATTTGGAACTCTCACTTATAAGGTTTTCTTCCTAAAATGTATTATTGTATTGTTATATTATTATTATCAACTAGCATTTTTCCATATGTTTTCATCTAGCTTATGGCTCAGGCTATTCCGTTATTTCGTTTCCCGTTTCCCGTTATCTCGTTTGGGTGGCATAATTTATTTGACAGCGGAAGTAATGCTTTGTGACGACTATTACAAATTCACCAATCCCTTTCCACCCCTGTAGATATGGCATTTTGAATAAAGTTTAACACGATTTATTTATTCGTGACAGACACCCAAAACACCAATTTTCATTATTCTAACATAAAAACTCACGGAACCCTAATAAACATTTTCAGCCCCCATTTCGACCCTTCAGTAGTTGAATTTCTAAAAACACTGGAAAACAAATGTCTTCATATGTAAAAAGACCTCAAATATCCATTTTCATGATCCTAACTTAAAATGTTTCACCCCCCATTTGACCCCTTTAGGGTTTGTATTGCTGAAGACACTGGAATACATATTTTTTTATTGTGACGAAGACTGCAAATACCAATTTTTATGAACCCAAGTCAAAAACTAAGGGTATTCCAGTACAAACTTCCGAACCCCATTTAACCCTTTTACCCCTTTAGGGTTGAATTTCAATAATCTAAAAATACGTGTTTCGTTATTTGAGAAGAAAAGGCCAAAAATAGCAGTTTCCATGACTCTTACTTCAAAACTAACGGTAGTTTGATTTTCACCCCTTTAGGGATGGAGTATTGAAAAAAACTTCTAAGTGGTTATATACTTATGTCATCATAGGAATACGCTATCAAAATTTCAGCTCTTTGTGTTGAGTTATTTGGTCTGGGCGTTAGTGAATCAGTCAGTCAGGACATGTAATTATATATTTATAGATTATTTCAATTCATTAGTGTCTATATGTATATGTTCTGTTGACTATTTTTTGTTGGTATATTTCTAAAACAATGGGCTACTGATTTTATGACATAACTTGTGTTACACACCCAAAAAATTCCATCCTTTTTTTGTACCCTTGAACAGTAGCATGTTCTGATTAAAATTGAATTCATTTGAGTCGTTTACCTAAAAATTTTTCATGATTCATCTGTAATCTTGAATCTTGGAATACCCCAGATTCCTACATTCAGTTAATTAATAATCCATTCTAAGCAACCTCATTCTACGAAGGCGTATAAAGGCCAACAACAAAATATTTTCCAAAATATTAGGAATTGTCACTTCAAACTGACAATTGTCACTTCGAACTGACAATTGTCACTTTGAAGTGACAATTGTCACTTCGAACTGACAATTGTCACTTTGAAGTGACAATTGTCACTTCGAACTGACAATTGTCACTTTGAAGTGACAATTGTCACTGTGAACTGACAATTGTCACTTCGAACTGACAATTGTCACTTTGAAGTGACAACTGTCACTTCGAACTGACAATTGTCACTTTGAAGTGACAATTGTCACTCAAAAAGGACATTTGATGCTAACTGCTAAAATAATATTGTTATAATAAAAAAATTATATTTTATTCTTGATTGAAAATGACTTCCTTTTCGATAAAAAACTATTTCAGAAAAACCAATTGAATTCTCGTGGAAAATCTCCTATTTTGTTTAAAAAAAAGAGCACTGTGTCCGTCCGAAACATTTGAGAAAAAACTCCATTCATTTTTCGAAAGGAACTACCCTGTATACAAAATGAGATGTTCATAGGAGAGTAGGCCATCAAAAATGAAACAGGTTGAATATTTAGTCAATTTTCAACATAGATATAGGAAAAAGTATTGAAAAAACTTTTATAGATTGTGCATGTCGAATAACCTCAAAATCAATTGAAATTTTACATGATGGCCAGTAAGGCAACAAGTTAAAAAAACTTTGAAGATGGCAGAATTTCGGAAACAGTTAGAATCCAATACTATGGCTTATGTGCAGTTCCAAGCATTTATTCGAAAATATCTAAAATCACCTTTCTTTTTCTATATTCTCTGATCAATTTATAAATATCCTATTTTTCTTTCAAATAACACAAGTTAAATAGAGTAAGTAGTTTAATACCAATAGATGAACTATTTGATTTTTTTCGCAAGTTTATTAATAGAACCATCTGGAAATGGGTTTTTACCCCGCCGCTCGCTGTTGCAATAGTTTGTATCGAATAACTAAATCAAAATTCAACTTCAAAGTGACAATTGTCAGTTCGAAGTGACAATTGTCAGTTCGAAGTGACAATTGTCACTTCAAAGTGACAATTGTCAGTTCGAAGTGACAATTGTCAGTTCACAGTGACAATTGTCACTTTAAAGTGACAATTGTCAGTTCGAAGTGACAATTGTCACTTCAAAGTGACAATTGTCAGTTCGAAGTGACAATTGTCAGTTCAAAGTGACAATTGTCACTTCAAAGTGACAATTGTCACTTTGAAGTGACAATTCCTAACATTTTGAAAAATATTTTGTTGTTGGCCCTTATACGCCTTCGTATCATTCAGTAACTTTCGTGGTACACAATATAATAACCGAAACTGAATAATACAAATCAAATACAAGACACATTACGAGAATATAGATTTTCTGTAATGTGGAAAACAATGCAAGCGTTTTTTCAGGTTCACAAAATACTCAACTCACACGAGAATACATTCAAGTAAGGATTCTATATGAAGATTGTTTTCATTCAATGAAAGAAACAAATAATTTTTTTTTGCTTGAGACGATAGCGGAAGTTTGGTGTCCTCTTGTTGAATCTTACATGAGAAATTGTTTGAGTGATTTGTGTATAACATTGTAAAAGTACCTTTTCTGAAATGGTGAAATATCGCAATATTTCAGTGGACTCCCGAATAAATCTTGACGTAATCGCAGTAATATAAATTGCGGAATCAATGAGAAAAAGTATTTGCCAGGCTCATTCAAAATATTTGGGAGGCAATTGCAGCTTCCACAATTTATTTCATTCGTGCGCGGAAAGAATACATGTTTCTTGATGACAATCTAAAATGAATGATATTTGTGTGCATCCCCTGTGTTGCCAAATTGGCGGAAGCCCAGTGACCTTCGAAAGTATACGTTTCAAACACTATAACATAAACAAAGTATATAAGCAGCGCACTTCAGCGGCGAGGGACTGCACTAAATTTTAAATGGCTATCAAAAATCGGGCAACTTGGACTCCTCCATATTTTTGTGGTAAAGTGTTTGTTACTATGTTACATGTCGTATGCGACATTTTTTAAAGGGTGGTTACCGGGCGTCCGTATATCGGAGGCTCGGTGACATCGGAGTCTCAGTGAACCTCAAAATTAACAAGGCCGGAGGCCCACTTATACCGTATATATATATATATATATATATATATATATATATATATATATATATATATACATGGTGAGTCAGAATAAGACCGACAAACTACGACTACAGATTCCTCACCTCATTTCGAGGTGAATAGTTGCTATCAAGATATGTCCTAAAATGCATCCCCTCTGAGATACAGGGTGTCAAAACTAGGAAAACAATTAACAATTCAATTTGTTTTCTCCAAAATTCCTGAAGAAAAAAATTTGAAATTTGGTACACTAAATGAGGTTTATCAACGTGCTAATTTGAAGTTATAATTTTTTATTTTCGTAAACCCGTGGCGTAGTTACGATGGTATGTGATCATATGTTCCTTCATTTTTTTCTTGGGACAAGTGAATGGACAAATGAGCGTTTGACATTGAGGCTCATCGATACTCAACCTGAAAGTCATAACATTCCATATGCCCAAAAGTGGAGGTTTCTGAGGTAATTGAGAAGAACTTAGTAGAGAAAACATTCTCAATTGAATATTGATAGAAAGATTTTTCCACGCTGGACATTGAACTACATCTGATAGCTATTCTGAAAAGGCCCTAACTCAACAGAAAAAATATGAAATTGAAAATTTGCATTTTCATTCAGATAGTTATTTGATTTTCTATTTCACTCTAATTAAGATCTCATACAGATAAATGAGGCAAAGAAGAATGTTTTCCAAAAGAGAGTACTCACCAGAAATCATTCGTAACATTGACGCAGGAGAGACATCGCATTCACTAGGTCTTCAATAAATTTTTGTCGACGAAAATCTATTTCACGCTTCCACGATCATCAGGAAGACCGGAAGAAATGGGAAACACATTTTCAAGAAGCAATCTCACTTTGCAAAGATGGAAAAAGTTAGAATCATTTCTTTTGGGAGACACTTTGAAATTAGTGTTTTCTGACATTAAAACCTGTCATGAGGTATGATAGATTGATTTGTTGAAAATATAAACAGGATGTTCATAAAATCAGATGTGGAATCATCTGCGACTGAAAGATGAACCTCAGTCACTATCTTCCATCGACAAAAATGTATTGAAGACCTAGTGAATGCGATGTTTCTCCTGCGTCAATGTTACGAATGATTTCTGGTGAGTACTCTCTTTTGGAAAACATTCTTCTTTGCCTCATTCATCTTTATGGGATCTCAATTGAGACTGGAATAGAAAATCAAATAACTATCTGAATGAAAATGCAAATTTTCAATTTCAGATTTTTTCTTTTAAGTTAGGGCCTTTTCAGAATATCTATCAGATGTAGTTCAATGTCCGCGTGGCTCAAGCCGGGAAAGTAGTTTTTCTGTTAGACATTCACAAAAAATAACTTCATTTTAATCGCGGAATTTTCAATTCACATGTCCCGCGTGGCTCAAGCCGGGAAAGTAGTTTTTCTGTTAGACATTCCCCACAAAGAGGTTATCTTGACGATGAGATAGGTAAGTTATCTTCAGTCGCAGATGATTCCACATCTGATTTTATGAACATCCTGTTTTATTTCAACAAATCAATCTATCATACCCATGACGGTTTTAATGTCAGAAACACTAATTTCAAGTGTCTCTCAAAATAATGATTCTAACTTTTCATCTTTGAGTGAGATTGCTTCTTGAAAATTGTTTCCCATTCTAAAATCAGTTTCCTGATGATCGTGGAAGCGTGAAATAGATTTTCGTCGACAAAATGTATTGAAGACCTAGTGAATGCGATGTCTCTCCTGCGTCAATGTTACGAATGATTTCTGGTGAGTACTCTCTTTGGAAACATTCTTCTTTGCCTCATTCATCTTTATGGATCTTAATTGAGACTGGAATAGAAAATCAAATAACTATCTGAATGAAAATGCAAATTTTCAATTTCAGATTTTTTCTTTTAAGTTAGGGCCTTTTCAGAATATCTATCAGATGTAGTTCAATGTCCTGCGTGGCTCAAGCCGGGAAAGTAGTTTTTCTGTTAGACATTCACAAAAAATAACTTCATTTTAATCGCGGAATTTTCAATTCACAGAAAAATATTTCTATCAATATTCAATTGAGAATGTTTCCCTTTTCAACATGAATACCCCACAAGAGGTTATCTTGACGATGGAAGGTTTATCTTCCAGTCGCAGATGATTCCACATCTGATTTTATGAACATCCTGTTTCTATTTTCAACAAATCAATCTATCATACCCATGACAGGTTTTAATGTCAGAAAACACTAATTTCAAAGTGTCTCCAAAGAAATGATTCTAACTTTTTCCATCTTTGCGAAGTGAGATTGCTTCTTGAAAATGTGTTTCCATTTCTTCCGGTCTTCTGATGATCGTGGATGCGTGAAATAGATTTTCGTCGACAAAATTGTATTGAAGACCTAGTGAATGCGGTGTCTCTCCTGCGTCAATGTTACGAATGATTTCTGGTGAGTACTCTCTTTTGGACAACATTCTTCTTTGCCTCATTCATCTTTATGAGATCTTAATTAGGACTGGAATAGAAAATCAAATAACTATCTGAATGAAAATGCAAATTTTCAATTTCAGATTTTGTATTTTGAGTTAGGGCCTTTTCAGAATATCTATCGATGCAGTTCAATGTCAGCGTGGCTTAGCCGGGAAGTAGTTGTTTTCTGTTAGACATTCAAAAAAATAACTTCATTTTAATCGTGGATTTTCAATTCACAGAAAAATCTTTCTATCAATATTCAATTGAGAATGTTCCCTTTTCAACATGAATACCCACAAGAGGTTATCTTGACGATGGAAGATAGTGACTAAGGTTATCTTTCAGTCGCAGATGATTCCACATCTGATTTTATGAACATCCTGTTTATATTTTCAACAAATCAATCTATCATATCCCATGACAGGTTTTAATGTCAGAAAACACTAATTTCAAAGTGTCTCTCAAAAAAATGATTCTAACTTTTTCTATCTTTGCAAAGTGAGATTGCTTCTTGAAAATTGTTCCCATTTCTTCCGTCTTCTGATGATCGTGGAAGCGTGAAATAGATTTTCGTCGACAAAAATGTATTGAAGACCTAGTGAATGCGATGTCTCTCCTGCGTCAATGTTACGAATGATTTCTGGTGAGTACTCTCTTCTGGAAAACATTCTTCTTCCTCATTATCTTATGAGATCTTAATTAAGACTGGAATAGAAAATCAAATAACTATCTGAATGAAAATGCAAATTTTCAATTTCAGATTTTTCTTTGAGTTAGGGCCTTTCAGAATATCTATCAGATGAGTTCAATGTCCAGCGTGGCTTTAGCCGGGAAGTAGTTGTTTTCTGTTAGACATTCACAAAAATAACTTCATTTTAATCGTGGATTTTCAATTCACAGAAAAATCTTTCTATCAATATTCAATTGAGAATGTTTCCTTTTCAACATGAATACCCACAAGAGGTTATCTTGACGATGGAAGATAGTGACTAAGGTTTATCTCTCAGTCGCAGATGATTCCACATCTGATTTTATGAACATCCTGTTTATATTTTCAACAAATCAATCTATCATACCCCGTGACAGGTTTTAATGTCAGAAAACACTAATTTCAAAGTGTCTCTCCAAAAGAAATGATTCTAACTTTTTCCATCTTTGCGAAGTGAGATTGCTTCTTGAAAATGTGTTTTCCATTTCTTCCGGTCTTCCTGATGATCGTGGAAGCGTGAAATAGATTTTCGTCGACAAAAATGTGAATGCGATGTCTCTCCTGCGTCAATGTTACGAATGATTTCTGGTGAGTACTCTCTTTTGGAAAACATTCTTCTTTGCCTCATTCATCTTTATGAGATCCTAATTAAGACTGGAATAGAAAATCAAATACCTATCTGAATGAAAATGCAAATTTTCAATTCCAGATTTTTTCTTTTGAGTTAGGGCCTTTCCAGAATATCTGTCAGATTTAATTCAGTTTCTAGCCGAAGTAGTTGTTTTCTGTTAACATTCACAAAAATAATTATTTTAATCGTGGATTTTCAATTCACAGAAAAATCTTTCTATCAATATTCAATTGAGAATGTTTCCCTTTTCAACATGAATACCCCACAAGAGGTTATCTTGACGATGGAAGATAGTGACTAAGGTTTATCTTTCAGTCGCAGATGACTCCACATCTGATTTTATGAACATCCTGTTTATATTTTCAACAAATCAATCTATCATACCCCATGACAGGTTTTAGTGTCAGAAAACACTAATTTCAAAGTGTCTCTCCGAAAGAAATGATTCTAACTTTTTCTATCTTTGCAAAGTGAGATTGCTTCTTGAAAATGTGTTTCCCATTTCTTCCGGTCTTCCTGATGATCGTGGAAGCGTGAAATAGATTTTCGTCGACAAAAATGTATTGAAGACCTAGTGAATGCGATGTCTCTCCTGCGTCAATGTTACGAATGATTTCTGGTGAGTACTCTCTTCTGGAAAACATTCTCCTTTGCCTCATTCATCTTTATGAGATCTTAATCAAGACTGGAATAGAAAATCAAATAACTATCTGAATGAAAATTCAAATTTTCAATTTCTGATTTTTTCTTTTGAATTAGGGCCTTTTCAGAATATCTATCATATGTAGTTCAATGTCCAGCATGGCTTAAGCCGGGAAAGTAGTTGTTTTCTGTTAGACATTCACAAAAAATAACTTCATTATAATCGTGGATTTTTCAATTCACAAAAAAATCTCTCTATGAATATTCAATTGAGAATGTTTCCCTTTTCAACATGAATACCCCACAAGAGGTTATCTTGACGATGGAAGTTAGTGACTGAGGTTTATCTTTCAGTCGCAGATGATTCCACATCTGATTTTATGAACATCCTGTTTATATTTTCAACAAATCAATCTATCATACCCCATGACAGGTTTTAATGTCAGAAAACACTAATTTCAAAGTGTCTCTCCAAAAGAAATGATTCTTACTCATTCCTTCTTTGCAAAGTGAGATTGCTTCTTGAAAATGTGTTTCCCATTTCTTCCGGTCTTCCTGATGATCGTGGAAGCGTGAAATAGATTTTCGTCGACAAAAATGTATTGAAGACCTAGTAAATGCGATGTCTTTCCTGCGTCAATGTTACGAATGATTTCTGGTGAGTACTCTCATGGAAAACATTCTTCTTTGCCTCATTTATCTTTATGAGATCTTAATTAAGACTGGAATAGAAAATCAAATAGCTATCTGAATAACAATTTTCAATTTCAGATTTTTTCTTTTGAGTTAGGGCCTTTTCAGAATATCTATCAGATGTAGTTCAATGTCCAGCGTGGCTATAGCCGGGGAAGTAGTTGTTTTCTGTTAGACATTCACAAAAAATAACTTCATTTTAATCGTGGATTTTTCAATTCACAGAAAAATATTTCTATCAATATTCAATTGAGAATGTTTCCCTTTTCAATATGAATACCCCACAAGAGGTTATCTTGACGATGGAAGATAGTGACTAAGGTTTATCTTTCAGTCGCAGATGATTCCACATCTGATTTTATGAACATCCTGTTTATATTTTCAACAAATCGATCTATCATACCCCATGACAGGTTTCAATGTCAGAAAACACTAATTTCAAAGTGTCTCTCCGAAAGAAATGATTCTAACTTTTTCCATCTTTGCAAAGTGAGATTGCTTCTTGAAAATGTGTTTCCCATTTCTTCCGGTCTTCCTGATGATCGTGGAAGCGTGAAATAGATTTTCGTCGACAAAAATGTATTGGAGACCTAGTGAATGCGATGTCTCTCCTGCGTCAATGTTCGAATGATTTCTGGTGAGTACTCTCTTTTGGAAAACATTCTTCTTTGCCTCATTCATCTTCATGAGGTCTTATTCAAGACTGGAATAGAAAATCAAATAACTATCTGAATGAAAATGCAAATTTTCAATTTCAGATTTTTTCTTTTGAGTGAGGGCCATTTCAGAATATCTATCCGATGTAGTTCAATGTCCAGCGTGGCTTAAGCTGGGGAAGTAGTTGTTTCTGTTAGACATTCACAAAAATAACTTCATTTTAATCGTAGAGTTTTCAATTCACAGAAAAATATTTCTATCAATATTCAATTGAGAATGCTTCCCTTTTCAACATGAATACCTCACAAGAGGTTATCTTGACGATGGAAGATAGTGACTAAGGTTTATCTTTCAGTCGCAGATGATTCCACATCTGATTTTATGAACATCCTGTTTATATTTTCAGCAAATCGATCTATCATACCCCATGACAGGTTTCAATGTCAGAAAACACTAATTTCAAAGTGTCTCTCCGAAAGAAATGATTCTAACTTTTTCCATCTTTGCAAAGTGAGATTGCTTCTTGAAAATATGTTTCCCATTTCTTCCGTCTTCCTGATGATCGTGGAACCGTGAAATAGATTTTCGTCGACAAAAATGTATTGAAGACCTAGTGAATGCGATGTCTCTCCTGCGTCAATGTTACGAATGATTTCTGGAGAGTACTTTCTTTTGGAAAACATTCTCCTTTGCCTCATTCATCTTTATGAGATCTCAATTGAGACTGGAATAGAAAATCAAATAACTATCTGAATGAAAATGCAAATTTTCAAATTCAGATTTTTTCTTTTGAGTTAGGGCCTTTTTAGAATATCTATTAGATGTAGTTCAATGTCCAGCGTGGCTTTAGCCGGGGAAGTAGTTGTTTTCTGTTAGACATTCACAAAAAATAACTAAATTTTAATCGTGGATTTTTCAATTACAGAAAAATCTTTCTATCAATATTCAATTGAGATTGTTTCCCTTTTCAACATGAATACCCCACAAGAGGTTATCTTGACGATGGAAGATAGTGACTAAGGTTTATCTTTCTGTCGCAGATGATTCTACATCTGATTTTATGAACATCCTGTTTATATATTCAACAAATCAATTCTTATGTGCAATTATCTCATAATGCTAATTTCTTACAACATATCGGAATATGTGTCCTGAACATTTTTTAATGTTGGGAGAATCGGAAAATTATGTCTCTACTAAGGACATATCTTCAGTTTTTCTCAATTATCCCAGAAGCATCCACTTTTAGGCACATGGAATGTTGAGACTTTTATGTTGAGTATCGATGATGAGAAAGATATATCAGGGTTTAAATCCACAGGTATTTTTCCATGCCAACCAGATATTTTTATTGATGAAGATTTTGTATACGATCCTACCCCCCTTAACGTGTATAGATTCAGAGCAGAGAAGCAAATAAGGAAAACGATGCTACGAAAAATGGCCTATCGAACGAATCATTGTGGAGTATTTTGGTGTTCACCAATTCCGTGTTGTTCAAAATGGGGGGATGATCCTATGAATATCTCTGATATCTCCAATACCTGAAATGCGAATTGAGAAGATCAATAAGGTATCAAATCAAAAGCAGCATTCAGAGATTCTAACAGTTACGCCAAGAAAAACATTTTTTGAAATTAAAAAACAGAAGAAACTAGAACGTGTGGAAAAGAAACATACCCGAAAGGAAGCAGAAGTCAGTAAGGAGGATAAAGTGAAAAAACAAATTTTTGATCACAAAGTTTTGAATATCATGCACTGAAACTCGAACCATAACTAAGAGACCCAGACCCAAAAAAGCAAATTTTTATAGAGAGTTCATCGTCAGAAAATGAAGATGTAAGTGATGATGAATATGATGATATCAATGATTATGAACCGTTGTGTTATTTGTAATGATATTGGAAAAGACAACGAGCTCTGGTACCGCTGTACATCATGTGGAGTTTGGTCATACGCCGAATGTGTAGGCGTAGATAATGCGAAAGGCTATATTTCTTATTTTTGTTCTCAGAAAATTTTTTCATCATCATTTCACAGTTGTTATATGTTTAGTTCATCCAATAAACCCATAACATACAAATTACTACTATTTATTAGATTCATTTTTTAATATTTTACACAAATCAAAATGAATGAATACAGAGTCCTTTATTACTCCAACTGTGAGGGTAATAGGATCCAAATACATCTTGTAAATTTTACTTTATAAAACATATGTATTCTTTTTCAACAAAAAATTTTTAGCATACACATGATCTTATAACTATCCATTTATTTGGAATTATTCGACAGTCGATATTACATTTCTTATTAACATTAATTCCTTAAGTGCCTCCCTTTCGCCCCTGCTTCCCTACAATTTTCACATTTTTCCTGAACAATATTGGAATTTCTGTCAATAAACAACAATTTGTTTGGCCATTTCCATAACTTTCCTACTTTCGAAGTACGAACCTTAATATTTTTCATTTTGTAATGACGAACTTTAAAGGCAAAAATATAATGAAAATAGTTTTGATAAAAGTGACATTTTGATTTAGAGTTGATTAGAGTGGATAAATATTGTTTTTCGTTGGGGTGAGATTTAGATATACTCTGAAGTTGACACGTTTGATCGGTGGTGATGCAAGGATCATCGAACGTGATGGTTGCGATTGATTTTTTTGGTTTTAGGATAATACATTTTAATTATTATGAAAGTTTCATAATTCTACTTCATAAATACGGAAGATACGGGGGTGTTTGACTTTCGTAGAATTTTAAGCTTATCTCCTCTTCTAATATTTATTTTTCGTAAAAATCGATTGTTTCATGGGCCCTGGTGGGTAGTGCATCTCTGAGTATCATAATTCTAATACAATAAGAAAGGGGTAATAAGTCGTGAAGTCGAGACGTGAACATTCTACCAAGAATGAATAAAAACAATATATTTCCTATTCTAAAAATAAAAATGACTGACAATTGGATCAATTGCATATTACCATGGGGGTGATGTTAATAACCTGTAAATAATGATTTTGAAAATTCTCATTCGAATCAGAGGGTGGGTGGAGTACGAAAATAAAGTATCTTATCGAGAGAAGGCGAGACAAGACAAGGCAAGAGAACGCCATATCTTGTCGAGAGATGTCTTGTCTTTTCTTGATGTTCTCTTGGCTGAGACGAGATAAGACAGGAGTGGACATTTTCTTTGTCTCATCTAGACAAGAGGCACTAAGTACTTCAGATCAAAATTATTGACGGAAGAATTAACCTGCAATTTTATTAGGATTAGGTATCATTGCCATCATCAATCAAACTAACAAATATAACTAATATGTAATTATACAGTGCTTCTCAGAAGGCCCCTCCCGCCTCCTATTTTTGGAACGATTATACATAAACAAGTGAAATTTGGAAACTGAATATTAAAGGTTGTAAACTTCCCTACTAGTGATGATAGATGACGAAATCGTCAAAGATGATGTCACAAGGCCATTGTGACCAATAATTTTGAATGGAACCATACGGCAAGCGACACCTCTTTTAAAAGGTATCGAAAAAACCTATTCAATGATACTAATTTTGTTTGCGTTTATGGCAGTTTTGGCAACTCGCTTTTAAAAAACGCAAAGCTGTGATGAATTAAATCAGTTAATACTAAAATTCCAAATTCAAGCCCGGCCTCTAGATAGTTGTCAAATAAGCTGACGTTTTTGTCAGTCTGCCTAATTCGACGTTTTTGTAATTGTCCAAGTTTTTGTACATTTAATAATTTGTGTATTGTTGATCGAACGTTTAATTGTTTTAGCAGTTTTTGGTACTTTTTATATTTTTGTACATTTTAATAATTTGTTAAACTGTTGTGAGCCGAACGTTTAAGTGCTTCAAGAGGCGAAATGGTACGTGCTTTAGGTGATAAAGTAGCAGCGATCCTAATTCTTGAGTATGCTGACTTTATCTACTAATTCTGACTCAATCTACCAGTTTAGATATAACGAGGTTCATTCATTGTTTCGATTCCAAAAAACGTATTCATGCTTTATGTTTGCACTGAAAATAGCAAAAGTTCTGCAGACTAGGCATTCCGATAGTAATAATGTTTTACAACATGCATTGAGTTTGCAACGTTGTAAAAGTTACGCAACCTTGTTTTTTGTCATTTGTTTGAGTTTTTAATTGTTATTTGTTTAAAAAAATTACAAAAGTTCTGCAAATTGGATAAGTTAACGGAAAAAAAGTTTAACATATTCACGTACATTTGCAATTATTTCTGAAAAAAGCATAATTTATTTATGCAATTTTTTTCTTTGCGCTGCCATTTTCAGTACACACAAGTTAAAATGTACAAAAGTTTTTTATCGTGGTTGCAAATAAAGAGAATGTTGGTCCCAGTGGATATTCAACTTTGCAACCTCATACGAAAAACGGAACTAATTTTATATTTCAACGTCTTGTTCAAGGGTTTTTTTTTTATAAAATATTTATGTTTTTTATAATTTGGCCATAAATTCTGAACATTGTGCAAATAAGTTTGAGATATATATTAGACCGACACATGTCTACACTGGACCAGTTAAATACTTGGTTATCCCTCGCGTATATCTGTTATGTTTTGTACTGGTTGATAGAAATTTTGCATCCGAAGAATAATACTGTTACGTAGTTAACCACAACAAAATGGTTAACTAATCATTAATCTTAGAAGCAATTACTGTTGTCGACTAATCAGCGAAATTAATTCAATCTGACATTTTCGAATGCAACAATCGAAAGAGTACAAAATTTTATTTCTACCGTTGAACTATTTATATGCTTATTCTGCTAAAAAACTATTGGAAGACATTAATTTTTTATCGCATTAGAAACGACCTGAAATAATTCCTCATTTAAAATTCTAACTTGTCACAACATGACTTTATAGCAATCGAAGAGATTTTAAAATGTTACCGGAATAATCGAATATCTATGGAAGTAAGGATATCAAAACGTTATCGATTGTAATCTCACAAGTACATGGTTTTCATCATCAAACAGAAATGTTACTGAAAAATTAAAATTTGTGAGATCGATATTACATTTGAGATTCAATTTCTACAGGTATGTATTTCTTGAAATAAGTAAAATTATAATTTACCTTTCCACTCGACTTTCTAACTCCATTTGTGATCCCGCATGAAAAATTCCATTGAATCCGAATGGAGGACTGAAATGTAATCGACAAGTGAAAATCTTCTTGATTTATAGAAATTTTTGAAATAAAGAGGGAAAAAACACTGTGACGTAACACAGTTGTAGGTTATCGTACTATTTTTAAATCTCAATATTTCTTACGTTTTTTAATGAATCAGAAAATTATGAAAACGTATCAATCCTCCATCAAACGAACTTTTTTAGGCAAATTCCCAATTGTAAAATTATGTTATGAATACACATCGAAAACGTTAACTTTCAACATTCAATGATTTCACCGTTGACGAACTTCTTCTTGGTTGATAGTTAACTTGGTAACACAATGAATGTCGTTTATAAATATAAAAATATTTATTATTCAGATAACACAGGTGTTACAATTTTTTTTTTCAATTCCCATTGTTCCGCATTGTAACATAGTTTGCAAATCATTATACCGCCACCAATTGGTAAAATGAGTTGTAAACCCGATTTGTAGAACTTTTTTTGGTAGAGTACAAATACGAAAATATTTTTCTTTCAATTTTACCATCATGTCCGTGTTGCAGACGAGGTTACAAATCAACGAAAACATTGTATGTCAGGACATCTTCACTTGCAACCATTATTTAAAACTTTTGTAATAATTCCAATATTATTTTAATAAAAAAAAAACAATTTCAAGAAAAAATATATTTTTCGTTTGACGCAAGTTTGAGTTATTTTTTTGAGTTTGCAGAACTTTTGAAATTTTCATCGAAAGATTGGAATTAACACTTTTTTTTTTGATAAAACAAACACTTTCGTTTTGTTTGAATGGATGCAAATTTATCGGAGGATGTAAATTGCTATTTTTCAAAACTTCGAGAGTTTGCAGAACTTTTGCAATTTTTTGAATTCATTGAATCCTGATTTTCAACATCTTCCGTTCAGAAAAAAGAGTTGCAAAATAAGACTAAATATCATTTGATCGTACTCTTCACTCTACTGAAGTTTTAAAACTTTTGTAAATTTTATTAAATTTTGGGAAAATCATGTCTATCTCTACTGGCCTATTATACACCCATAAATAATGGAAGTGAGAATGTTCGATTCACACTTTTCGCTTATTAGACCAAAGATGTGAGATTAGTCTGCTCCAAGTTGAACAGATGTGTATTTCCGTATTTATCAATTTATAAGTAAAATTCTGAAATGATCTGTCAAAACCACGGAAATTAGATTTTAATAATTAATTTTAGGGGTGAGAGCTTGAGGAATACATTTTTCGACCTGTCAAGTTGATTCTAAGTGATCAATACTACCTATGCCTTCAATAAATATTACTGATTCCAAGCGAAACGGGAGTAATCAAGTAGAGCCAAGGGAAAAATGTAAAATAAAATAGTATAATTCAGGTAATTGTTTTGATATTGTAAAATAACAGGAGAAACTGACAGGTCTCTGAGAATGAGCTTTTGTTGAATAATTTCCACCCTAGTAACTAGGTGATCACGTGATACAAAATCTGCATTTGCTCGCTCGGCATCGAAGTTCTGAAACCGAACGCGAATATTGCAGATTGCTAAACGTATGTACTATCTATCTCACCGCGTCCTGAAAATCGTCAGAGAATAGAAGATGTTTTTCGATATACGTTGTTCGAGCTTATCTTGTTCTCATTCAGTTCTTCATGGAGGCAATGCATTTAAACGCACGTCGGATTTATCCGGTCGGGGAATTTACTGTCGCCGCTCTAAGAAATCTAAATGTTTACACACAGGGCAGAAAATTGTCCGACGCCGTCGTAGGAGTAGGCTGGCATATGCAGTGTATATTCATCTTGAAATCAAATCACATCAGTTTAACTGTATTATGAACAGAGAGCAATGAAATGCGAGTAAAAAACTTGTGCCACTACAGAGTGTGATCACTGCCAATTCTAAAATAACGAAAACGAAAATAATCTCTCTTTTTTCACACATGCTTTATTAGCTTCACCTCTATATACAGGGTGATTCAAAAGTACTTTGACAAACTTCAGGAGGTGATTCCTCACAATATTCTCATATGAATTGTTCAAATAAATATATTTCCGGAAACGCTTCGTTTCCAAGATACAAGGTGTTAAAGTTTTATTTTTATTTTCGTTTTTTTTTAATAACTTTCGAAATACGACCTTAATCAAACGAAAATTGTTATTGAGAGATTTTTTGAGGTGTCAAATTCGAATCTGATTTTATTATTGCTCTTACTCGTAGGGGGCGCCACCTACACATCTTTCTCTCTTTTGAAGAATCATAACTTTTTTTAGCGTATCTCTAGCACATTTTTCAGTGCAAAAATCAATTTTTCTATCATATCTACGTGAAAAAGCTACACTTGTTACAAGTCGCTACAAGCAACCGTTTTCTAGATATTTGGACATGAAAATTTCATGTCGATTATTTGATGATCGATGCGTGTTGAAGTTATTACCATTATTTTGCATTTTTCACAAGAATGCTTAGGAAATGAATTTGACGTTTAAGTAAGTAGTTTTGGTAATTACATATTATGTGACAGTTAAACGTTTTGTTGTTTTGTTGAAGTTTCTGTAAGTTTTAAAACACTAATTTTGAAAAAAATTATTATTTAAACAATAATACTTATTTAGCCGATATGCATTTCGTTTATGGCCTTGCGGATGGCAAGACGCGCGAGGCAAGACGTATACCAGGCGCGATTTCCTAATCGAGTACTGCCTTCAGCTCCAACATTTACCAGTCTCCACCGTCGTTTGGTAGAAACAGGTAGCTTTAAGAGGGCAGCTGATATTATTGGGAGACCACGAGCAGTCCGAATCCCAGAATTGGAAAAAGCTGTTTTGAACGCTCTCGAGGAGAATCCAGAAACAAGAACAAGAATAATTTCTGTAGCTCTCAATTCTACTCAGTCCACAGTTTGGAGAATTATCCACGATCAACAATTTTATCCATACCATATTCAAAGGGTACAAGCTCTTTTGCCACGAGACTTTCCCCAACGCATTACTATGTGTCAGCGGTTTTTGAGAAAATTGGCTGGAAATCCTCAATTTTTAAGATATGTACCCCTCACAGACGAGTCAAATCCGCACGCAGTTAGTGAAAAACATTATCAGTATAAATTTCCTGTAAATGTATGGGCGGCAATAATTGATAATTACTTGATAGTTCCTTTCTTTCTTCCGTTCCGACTGAATGGCGCAACCTACAGAGACTTTTCAGAAAATTAATTGCCGAGACTACTTCAGAATGTACCTTCAGAAATTCCTATCCGTATGTGGTTTATGCATGATGGGGCTCCGGCCCATTTTAGCGTTGTAGCCAGGGAATTCCTTAACACTGTCTATCCAAATCGATGGATCGGTAGGGGTAAAGAAGAACGTAACCAGGCGTGGGCACCAAGGTCCCCAGATCTGAACCCGCTAGATTTTTATTTTTGGGGACATTTGAAATCACTAGTTTATAAAACTGCAGTAGCGGATGGGAAAGATCTAAGAAACCGGATAGTAGGCGCCTGTGAAACAATAAGAAACACACCAATAATTTCTGAGCGGGTACGAGATTTAATGACTAGAAGACTGATGCCTGTATCTTCGCTGAAGGTGGACACTTTGAACAATTGATTTGAATACAATTTAGTTTCCTTTATTCTATTGTATTCTACATATTCAAAATTTCTTGAAATAAAATGTTGATATTTCTTGCAAATTTGATCAAAACAATTACAGATTGCAAACAGCCTTGATACAAAAATAACTATTTCAAACGAGAAAACAGAAATAGAATAGGTGGCGCCCCCTACAAAAAACCAAAACTACTTATTAAAACGTCAAATTCATTTCCTAAGCATTCTTGTGAAAAATGCAAAATAATGGTGATAAATTGATTTGTTGAAAATATAAACAGGATGTTCATAAAATCAGATGTGGAATCATCTGCGACTGAAAGATAAACTTTCTATCAATATTCAATTGAGAATGTTTCCCTTTTCAAAATGGTAATAACTTGAACACGCATCGATTATCAAATAATCGACTTGAAATTTTCAAGTTCAATATCTAGAAAACGGTTACTTATAGCGACTTGTAACATGGGTAGCTTTTTTACGAAGATATGATAGAAAAATTGATTTTTCCACTGAAAAATGTGCTAGAAGTACGCTCAAAAAAGTTATGAATCTTCAAAAAAGAGAAAGATGTGTAGGTGGCGCCCCCTGAGAGTAAGAGCAATAATAACATCCGGTTCGAATTCGACACCTCAGAAAACCCCCTCAATAATAATTTTCGTTCAATTAAGGTCAGTATTTCGAAAGTTATTAAAAAAAAACGAAAATAAAAATGAAACTTTAACACGCTTTATCTTGGAAACGAAGCGTTTCTAGACATATATCCATTAGGACAATTCATATTAGAATATTGTGAGGGATCACCTCCTGAAGTTTGTCGAAGTACTTTTGAATCACCCTGTATGTATCATTGAAATTAATTTTCTCCCACATCCAGACGTCCGATCATTTGTAATTTTGCACACGTCTCAAAAACCGATGACAATACAATAATTTGATAGCTATGACCTCTCTCACCAAGATCGTCAGATTAAAAAAGACTAATTCACAAGATTTGATGAAATCACTGTAAAAATGCCTGATTCACGTTGAAAAGGGAAACATTCTCAATTGAATATTGATAGAAATATTTTTCTGTGAATTGAAAAATCCACGATAAAAATGAAGTTATTTTTTGTGAATGTCTAACAGAAAACAACTACTTCAACAAATCAGCCTAATTTAAATTTCGAAGATTTAATGAATTCACTGGTACGATCTCAGTACTCTCACCAAAAGTTATCTACAAAAGATTATAGGTTGAGGTACGGAGGGAGGCTGAAGAGCCATATCGACCGCCCTACAAAACTTTCAACAAAACTTCTCATGTGAATGTATTAATCGATGAGTTGTCTCCCGTAGTTGGAAAGTTTTGAAACAAACTCTTCTAGCAATATGACCTAAAAGTTAAAAAACAATAGTTTTAAAAATCTATAAAATAACGGCTTTCTTGCGATATGAACAACCAATTTAAAAATTATAACAATAACAAAAAATTTACTTTAATGTGAAGGAAGCGTGTTGCGCTCTCTACTTACTTCTCATAATGACAATTTTTTTAAACTAAGTATATTTTTTTCTTCTAACTGATCGAAGTTGCTTTGCAATCCAACGAAATCTTCATGCCAAGCGTTCCTCATAGCGTTCAGATCCTTAAAAATATCCAATACTGCAGGTCCCTCTTGTACGAGTAATGAACATTCTCAATTGAATATTGAATAGATATATTTTTCTGTGAATTGAAAAATCAACGATAAAAATGAAGTTATATTTTGTGAATGTATAACAGAAAACGACTACTTTCCCGGCTAAAGCCACGCTGGACATCTGATAGATATTCTGAAAGGACCCTAACTCAAAAGAAAAAATCTGAAATTAAAAAGTTGCATTTTTATTCGAATAGTTATTTGATTTTCTATTCGTCTCAATTAAGAACTCATATAGATGAATGAGGCAAAGAAGAATGTTTTCCAAAAGAGAGTACTCACCAGAAATCATTTGTAACATTGACGCAAGAGAGGCATCGCATTCCCTAGGTCTTCAATACATTTTTATCGACGAAAATCTATTTCACGCTTCCACAATCATCAGGAAGACCGGAAGAAATGGGAAACACATTGTCAATAAGCAATCTCACTTTGCAAAGATGGAAAAAATACCCCACAAAGGTTTTCTTGAACGATGGAAGATAGTAACTGAAGTTCATTTTTCAGTCGCAGATGATTCCACATCTGATTTTATGAACATCCTGTTCATATTTTCAAATAATATCACTCATGTTTACGAAACTGTTGACGAATTAATTGATAAACTGTCACGCCAGTGACACACACGACGGAGGGGGTAAGTGAAAAGATATGGATTTACCAAAATGATTTATCTGTTTTCACACACGCTTTATTAGCTTCTCCTGTATATATGTATCTTTGAAATTAATTTTCACCTACTTCCAGACGTCCGATCATTTGACATTTTGCACACGTATTGAAAACTTATGACAATGCAATCATTTGATAGCCATGACCTCTCTCACCAAAATCGTCAGAAAAAAAAAGACTAATTCACAAGATTTGGAGAATTCACTGGTAAATGCCTAATGTACATTTCGAAGATTTGATGAATTCACTGGTATGGTCTTAGTACTCTCACCAAAAGTTATGTTAAAAAGATATGGAGAGGCTGAAGAGTCATATCGACACCCCTATAATCTACTTTCAACAAAAGTCACTAGAAACTTCTCATGTAGATGAATTAATGGATGAGTTTTCTACGACGGCGTATTGGCGCCATCCTACCATTATTTTTTTTATTGAAATCTCAAAATTTTGCCTTTTTTCCTTAAAATTTGGAGATTTTTTCTCAAAATATTGACTTTTATTCTCAAAATTTTGAGAATTTTTCTCAAAATGTTTACTTTTTTTTTCAAAATTTTGACTTTTTTATTCTCGAAATTCTGAATTTATTTCTCAAAATTTTTTTTTTAAATTTCGCCTTTTCATCAGAATTTTGACTTTTATTCTCAAATTTTTTTGATTTTTTCTCAATAATATTTAAAAACAAAATTTTATAGCAATATATCAAAAGTTGAAAAAAAAAAAAATTTGGAAAATCCTATAAAGAGACGCTTTTGTAGCAATATGAACAAAACTGATTTGTTGAAAATATGAACAGGATGTTCATAAAATCAGATGTGGAGAATGTTTCCCTTTTCAACACGAACTAAACCTTTAAAAATAATAAAAATGAAGTCATTGACCAAAAAAATTAACTTTAATCTAAAGAAAGCCGGGAGTGCTCTCAATTTACTTTTCATAATGACTCTACCTTTACGAATAGCTAGCGATAAGGAAATCAAGTCAACTGATATGAGGCAACACACGCTTTTTAACCGACGAAACCAAAAAGGAGGAGGTTCTCTAGTCGACGCGTATATTTTTTTTTAAGTATGACCACGCATTACTTTTTACTGAGACGTCCGATTCCGACAATTTTTTTTCAGTGGATATGGTGTACTTCGAAGTTGGTCCTATTTGAATTTAGAAGATGGAATCCACCCCAAAGGGTAGCAAAATGAAGGATATTGATCACTCACCCTCTGAATTCTGGTCCGTTAACCGATTCTATCAGGCATAACTTTGTACTGGGTTCTTAGATTTGGATGATTCTTTCTTTATTGGATAGGGTATACCTCATAGTTGATCATATTTGGATTTCGAATAGAATTATGTACCCTTAGGGTAGAAAAATAGGGGATAATTCATTTTTCACTTGTAAACATTGGCACACATATGTAGTTGACACTGACAGATCGCTACTGTCATTATTTTTGTTCTCCTACATCCGTCACAATCATTATAAGTAATGAAATGAACTAACCACAACAACAAAAATAATTTATATTACAACAAATAGTAAAAGTAGATAATCATATTATTATATATTATTGAAGTAAGGTGGGTAAGTAAGTTTTTTGGAACTAATAAAAAAACAAGTAGGTAGTAATTAGTGAATTTCAGCCACAAAAAATTGAAAAATAAAAACTTTTTAACAAAAAATTAAACCGACGAAATACGAACTGAAAAGAAAAAATAAAATAAATTTTCTTAGTCTCAATAACTGAGTTCCTAAACTGATGTAAGTAACTAATTTTGAGTCGGCGCCAAACGAACAATCAACGAAGATCATCAAATTACTTCAAAAAAATTATCGGAATGTCACCGCGCAACTCGATGCCATCATTTCACGCCTTACCCAATTCATTTGCTTGTTTGTTTGGCGCCGACTTAAAAATAGTCACATTAGTTTACGAGCTTAGTTATTGAGACTGAGAAGATTTATTTTAGTTTTTACGTTTCAGTTCGTATTTCGTCGGTTTAATTTTTTGTTAAAAAGTGTTTATTAAACATTAAAGTTAAGTTTTTGGTCAATGACTTCATTCTTATTATTTTTAATTTTTTAGTTCATATTGCTACAAAAGCGTGTTTTTTTCAAACTATATTTTTATTTTTAACTGATTGAAGTCGCTCCGCAATCCAAGGCATGAAGTTTGCCAACTCTTGTTGAAAGTATATTGTAGGGCGGTCAATATGGCTATTCATCTTCTCTGTACCTGTAATCCTTTATACATAACTTTTAGTGACAGTACAAGACCGTACCAGTGAAACAAATTTTCAGGTATTTTTACCAGTGAATTGACCAAATCTTGCGAATTGGCATTTTTTTTTCTGACGATATTGGTGAGAGAGGTCATAGCTATCAAATTATTGTATTGTCATTTTAATGCGTGTGCGTGCGGGTGCAACTACAGGTAAAGCTAATAAAGCATTGTAACGAATTTTTCGTTACTTCCTTATACATAACCAATTTCTAATAACTTTTCCGGTTATCTTTAGGGTGGTACGGGTCAGTAGTCACTACTCAGGTCGTGAACTGCGAGAATGCGCTCTTTATTATTGCCTCTTGAAAATGGTATCATGACAGTTGTATTCATGTCAAGTGAGCGCTTGTTTTTTCGATAAGTGTTTTTAAATAGAGAAAAACCCGAAAATGGTTTGTGAAAAAAAAAACAGGGAATTGGTGATTTGCTCGAACCGAAAGGAGGATCGCTCTCTTTCTTTGATTGAACCTCGACAAAGTGCTGAATGAATTGATTCTGGTAGGTTACGATTTTTAAATTGAATGGCTATCATTGTTGAGTTTGGTGGAGTATAATTATTTTCTTTATCTTGCAATTATTGTTGTAGATGATTGACATTATTTTTTCCGCTTTTTATATTCGAATTCTTGGATGGTAATTGAATGGTTATTGTTGAAGGTCAAGGATAAATTCTATATTGTCAGATTTTTTCATTGGCCCAATTTGACAAACTAGGAAAAGTCATTAATTGAACTTTACTCACGGCCTAACCGGATCAACCTGAGCAGCCTATCGGCAAAGTGATTTCACCTTCCTAAATTTGAATCAGATATTTCGAATTTGGGTTCAAAAATAAGGGGTGTTGCAGCGTGTGTAAACAAAAATGAATTATTCCGGTGAATCCATATTTTTTCACATACCTATACGTACAACAAAGTGGTAGGGATGATAAAATATTCATTTTTGAGATTTTAGAATTGATTTTATCCCATAATGCAGGTCTCTCTTATACGAGTAATGAAATGAGACTTTCATCATACATGTCACTCATGCTCACGAAACTGTTGAGGAATATATTGATGAATTGTCAAAAATACAGTTCAAATCAAATGAGCAAATAACTTAAACGGTAGAAAAACCGCTGAGTATGTAAATATGCATTTGATAACGTGGGCCACTAGTTCAATGCCACGGTAAAACTTCTGTCGTCTCCAGTGGCACTCGACGACTGCACAGCTACCGCCGACTAACTCACTTCAGTGGACTACAGTTGGAACGGCGGGGACGGTAAATTCTCCGATCGGATAAATCCGCTGTGTGTATCACGGGCGTAAAGCTCATAGAGAGCCATCTCAATTTATTACAATACAAAAGTAAAAATTAAGAAAACATCTTCTTTGAACAATAATTCAATGGTGATCAAAAGTTGTACGTGGATTCAAGTCAAAAGAGAAAAATATATAAAAAAAACTAACAATAGCAATATGAACTAAAGAGTTAAAAATAATAAGAATAAAGTCATTGGTATCAGTTGTCACACATTTTTTTTCGCGAGCTATCAAAGGTAGTCATTATGAAAAGTAAGTAGAGAGCAAGCACCCCACGCTTTTTTGAGTAAATTTTTTGGTCAATGACTTTATTCTTATTCTTTTCAGTTCACATTGCTACAAAAGCCTGTCTTTTTTTAAGTTGTTCAAACTATAGTTTTATTTTTAACTTTTCAGTCTATATTGCTGAAAAAACGTGTTTTTAAACTTTCCAACTACGGGAGAAAACTCATCGAATAATTCATATCCTCAAGAGAAGTTTTTACTAACTTTTGGTGAAAGTATATTGTAGGGGGGGGTACCGCTCCTATGAGGTCTTTTGTACATAACTTTTGGTGAAAGTACTAAGACCATACTAGTGAAGTCACCAAATCTTTGAAATGTAAATTAGTAATGTGAATTTGACATTTTTTTTTCTGAGGATTTTGGTGAGATATCAGGTCATAGTTATGAAATTATTGTATTGTCATTAGTGTGCATAATTTCAAATGATTCGGACGTCGGGAAGTGGATGAAAATTAATTTCAAAGATTCCGTTACATATACAGGTGAAGCTAATGAAAGCGTGTGTAAAAATACAAACAGGCAAGAAAGTTATTGTAGATATATTGTAGACGTATGGTTTTTTCCAATCAAGAGATTTCTTTATTTTCTCTTGGGTGATTTTCTCGAAGCATATTTCAAGCAAGAAATCCCCTTTCTTACAGAAGAACATTTAAATATTCCCAAAATATCCAATTCAATCTCTTCCATAAATAAAAGGAGGTTCCACGATATTTACTGAAATGTGTTTTTGTACAGCGTGAGGAATGATGTGTGTATCACGACAATAAGTTCCTGTAAATGTAGCTTTGTCTGTAGCCGTAATAAGTTATGGAAAATTGTCGTTAATTTGATGTTGATTTAGAAGCCACTGGTAATATTCAATTCTTGCCAGACGATCTTGAGAATGTAATTGATAATAGTACTGATAAAATTATTTTAGTATTGTCGTGTCCTGTACTTTACTGTGGGCTACCCAACTTTAGTGGTCATTTCAGGTGGTACAGGCTTTCTCGTACCATCTTGGTACTCCTTTAAACACTTCAAATGTTGACAAATTTCACAATCTATCACGGTATTGGATTATGTTATTTCTCAATGGAAATCATTCGGCGTTCATGGTTTTCGAAAAAATAACCAATAATATTACAATGGGTACCTACAATTGGCAATTGATTACTTCCCATAGTGTAACATTCAGTGACCTAACAGTACGTTGTAAGCTCAAACACAAAAAGCAGTCAAATTAATTCTGCATTAGATTCAACTTGTTCGGTTGTTTGCTGCTTTCCTCAGATTCTAGAAAGGAAGAAACTGATAAGTTACCTGAATGAGACAAGCGAATTAATCTCATATGTGTCAAAGCATTTGTGGCAACAAAAATTATATCGAAAAACATGAACAGTATTCGACATCGATATGCTATGTTGCTTTATTAAACGGCATATATGTTTTCCACTATTATTATAAAAATTGAAATTTGAGGATCTTTTCAACGATTCAACAGCCGCCATTTTTAAATAACGTGGCTGATTGCGTCCGCGTGTGTACATTACCGAGGTGTAGACACGAAGTATTTCATTCCAATCGGTTGGAATAACATGCTACAAATTTCATTATATCCCATTGGGTTCTGGGGACCATGATAGGCTAAGTTATACTAAACTTAAAATTTCCCCAATATATTCCATAGATTTCAAAACATATGTGAGAAAATTATTGCGAGAATATAACCAGGTTAACAATAAATTGAATGAATATTATAATCAACATTATGAAGTTCATAATTCAAAAATATTTGTTGACTAATTGAGCCGGAATTTATTTTAGCCCAAATTATTCTAAATCGATTTTTCTTTCCTTTGCCGCAGGCTGTTTGTTTATTCTGAAATTCTCTAGTTTTCCATGAGTTTTCTCTTATACCAATGCACCACTCAAAGTGCTGCACTCGAGTATGACAAATAATTCAGTTGCTGAATTAACCTATCAATTCATCAGAAGTTCTGGCAACTTTTGCTCTGCATTAAAACAACATTGCTGCTTTTAATTTTTCGAAGTCCTCCTTCTTCCTGATGCATAATTATATGTATATATCAGCAATTCCATTTCGAATATAGATCATTTCAGTGTTATTTTTTCTACGGGTCTTTTCAACTTCTAGAGAACTTCCACAAATGCCAATTCAATAAAATGCAGAGAGACTGAAGGACATACAGACAGAACACGGAAAATTGTTGCAACCCCTCATTCCCTGAGTCGAAAGATAAAGGAACTGAAGGTTCAAGTCAAATCCCATCGGACCATCCGTTATTTTATTTGTAAAAATAGTCTACAGACCATAAATCTAAATATATAGTTACTTGTATAGTACGCACTGGAACTGAACATCCATGGAGCGCGCACTTTACCAATTTATTTAATATATTCTCCAGACAGTGTTTGTCAAATATTTCTTTTAGTAATATTATATGAATTCAATACAATAAACTTTCTTAAAAAAAATAATAATTGCCCCCCTATGACTCTTACATTGGGAATAATCAGCCATTATTACTCCCTTGGGTCCTTATTATAGCACAATGAAATGGGATATTCTAATCTTGTCAAGATATATTTCCACTAGATTGTCTCAATCCTCAAGGAATGAACCATTTCAGAAAGTTGAAAACATATGTGAACTCAACGGATAATTTTCAAATAATATCTCTACTTCGAAAAGCTTTTTCCTCATGTTGTACGTTTGCTAAATTCAGATCCAGTATGTTATCCCTCGAGTTCAAACTGGATTTGATTTAAGAGACAACATGTAAACATTGTTGACCCCTGGAGCAAAACCCTCAATGTAACCCTGGAGCAAAAACCTCAATGTAATCATACAAAACGCAAACTCGACGATTTCTTTGCAGCTTCACATTCTAGAGCTGTGGTCACAAAAACAATAGGTTATATGAATTCAGGAATTGTGTGAAATCCTTCCTTTTTTATATTAAAAACAACTAACCTGACTCATATTCGTTAAAAAATCCATCACTACGTCTTATGGTTATCAATTCCTGGCACCAATTCACTAGATCGTGTCATTTTGCACGGTTGTAGTCTCCTCCAAGAACTGAAACTGTTTTCAAAAGCGATATTTACATGAAAACACAGAGGCGTGCAACGTACCTCGCTTGACACGCCCCATTATACTGCCTCCCAGTAGACTTCAGACGGCTTCCCATTGATTTCTCCCCGTTCTGTTTCAGTTGGTCAACTACCCCATTATGTTCTGGCAAAATCGATATCCCGCACATGGACGTCGTGATCCAGGTTGTTGTTGTTTTGCGGTGGGATCGACAAACTTTTGATTGAAATATTTGATTCAGTGGAGAGTTTTTCAGATTAACTACAAAATGAAAAAAAAAAAAAATTTGAAATAAATGAGGGAGATTGGGTATGAAAACAGAGACAAGTTGTTGTTGTTTCTGGTGATAATAATGAATTTATTATCCACATATTATACAATAATGTTACAGAGTTATTACAATCTTTGACTTATGGATAAATGGCTACAACTGGTTCAGTTGTGGATGCATCCACCCCTGTTCTTCCACCAGTGCCAGTGAACAAATCGAGTAACTAAATTTGAGTAGCAAATGATATTTGAGAAAGAGAGAACTAGAGAGGGAGAAAAAGAGAGAACTAGAGAGGGAGAAAGTAGAGAGTGAGAGAAAATAGGTGAAGAGGGGTGGAAGAAAGAAACGTGTATACATTTGTAAGATTATTTTTGTGATGATAAAAGATATTTTCTGTATTTAACTTTGAATGATTTTGTAGAGGATGATAATAAAGAAGGATCTAATCTATGCAAATTGTTGACACAGACCGCGACGCCATAGGAGAACGATCTCTTGAAAATCATTTTCTCATGCCTCGGCACACGAAGAAGGTTTTTTTTTCGGATATTCAAGTAATGAACATCTGTTCTATAAGTAAGTTTGTTATGTAAGTGAGGGGGTGTTTTTGTCATATGGATTTTATGGGCTAAACATGCAAAATGTAGAGTTCGACGGTTATACATATTCAACCATTTCATTTCCCTAAACTTCCCGGAGATGTGGTGATATTCTCTTATTCCATGAACCAGTCGGACACAATAATTTTGAAGTTTCTGAATTCGTCTAGATTCATCACTGTCTAAGCAGGGCCATAAACTACATCGCAATGATTGAAGTGTGATAATACAAGTGAATCGCATAACATTTTTTTCAGTTCACACGAGAGAAATTGTCGTTGAGAATAAATCAGTTTCAGTGTGGCATATCCAATTCTGAGTTTAGAAGATATATGTTCTTTAAATATTAATTTAGTGTCAAAGATTAGACCTAAATTTTTCCAATGTGTTTCGATTGGAATTGAGGTACCTGCTATTTCAAGTAAGACTCTATCCTCAATGAGTGCTAAAGTGTTGTCATTACAAAATAAAGGAGCTGTTGACTTTTTTGGGTTTATTTTCAGACAGTGATGTCTCGAAGTATTGGATAATTCCTCCAGGTCACTGTTAATGCTCTGAATTGCTTCATATACATCAGGATACTGAAAGAAAAGTATAGCTGCGTGTCATCCGCATAAAGGTGATAGTTACAAAACTTAAGCGAATCAGGGAGGAGTGATGTATACAGAGTAAAGAATAATGGGCCAAGAATACTACCCTGAGGCACTCCACTTGTAATTTTCTGGGAAGTAGATTTTTCAGTACCGATTTGTACAATTTATTTACGGCCATTCAGATACGATGAGAGGGGAGAACATACTGTTTCACTGAAATGGAAGTATTTAAACATTGCTGCTAGAATATCATGATTCAACATGTCGAAGGCTTCCGAAAAGTCCAACAATATCAGCACCGATATTTTGCCTTCATCAATGATTTTCAATAAATCGTCAACGACATCTGCAAGTGCCGTGGCACAGCTATAGTCCTTTCTGAAACCGGATTGCTTGATAGGTTAAATATTATTATTACTGACGAAGTCTCTAATCTGAGAGTCGATTGCCCGTTCAAAAACTTCAGAGAGAACAAGTAAGATACTAATCTGCCTCAGATCACTATACTCTTTAGGTGAACTAAGTTTAGGCAGTAGAATTACTTCAGCAAATTTCCAGTTTGTTGGAAAATATCCCTTCAACAAACACTCATTCATAATGTGGACAATGATGGGAACGATTAGGGGACAGCATAACCGGATAATGATAATATTGAGTCCATCATTTCCAAATGCTTTACTACCAATATCATTATTGATATCAATTATAATTTCTTCATTTACTAGCTGAAATCTGAATTCGTCACTAATATCATTCATTCTGTTATTTTTATAGAAATTAAGTAGGTTATTGTCGAGTGGTAGGTCCCTTGTAACGTTTGTAAAAAAGTCATTTAGCTCCTCGACGTAATTTAGATGTGCAGGAATTTCAACATGTTTTTTTATGGATATGTTAAGTTTTTTTAGTTCTAACCATTCAACTCTCGAGCTGCAATTTTGCAATTTAAAGTAAGAAATGCATGAAAAATTCTGCTATCGAAAATTTCGATGGTATGTTAAAAAAATTACTGACCTCAAAAAATGTAATAAAACACATATTTTCAATTACCCATGAGGGAGCAGGATATATTCTTATCAGAAGGAACGTTTTCAATTAAACACTATAAAATTGATTCTTGATGAGTACTAATCAGAGATACTTCAGGAAATTCCGGGATAAAATCTGAAAATTTGGGATCTACAAACTAGCGATTGAAAATTTTTATTCAGTGGACAGTTTTTGAGATTAACTACGGAATGACATGAAAATCTCTAGGTAATTTCGAAATAACTAAGGCATATTGGGTATGAAAACAGATAGACATAGACAAGTTATTGTTGTTTCTGGTAGGGTATGAATGAAAAATTCTGCTATAAAAAATTTGGACGCTATGATATGTTATCTATAAGTAAGTAAACAGTTCTTATTAGAAGGAACGTTATTATGAAAGTGATTCTTGATGAAGGCTAATTAGATATATTTCAGAAAGAACTTCGGAATCAAATAAAAAAAATTTGGGAAATATTTGTAATATCTCTTCATTTCCGGTTATAACGGAAATGAGCAGCAAACCTCTTATCTCGAATTGAACAGCCTGTATATT
This sequence comes from Gonioctena quinquepunctata, assembly GCA_018342105.1. Lineage (NCBI taxonomy): Eukaryota > Metazoa > Arthropoda > Insecta > Coleoptera > Chrysomelidae > Gonioctena > Gonioctena quinquepunctata. The sequence goes on along the minus strand of JAFIRS010002249.1, from coordinate 71,527 downwards.
TTCAACTTTTCCATTCGATCCAGAAGGAAAATAATGGAGCAGGTCCTGAAATGTACCAATTTGGAGATAACAATAGTTTTTCATGCGAAATCCGAGTACTGGAAAAACATATTCATGTCCCTACAATAAAAAAAATCATAATTAATAATTCATTATTGATATTTTTAAATAATTTTAAATATTTTCTTTCTGCATTTTCAGTGGTCTGAGAAAACTGTTATATTTTCTCATAATTTCATATTTTTCCCATGAATTGGCTTGGTTATAAGAATGTGTCAAAGTTGATTGCAAATAACTGAGCAGAAATAGTTTGGATCTTGATGTTTTACTTACTGTCGAATAAAGAGACTATTATCTATGATATTTTCTACCGTGAATCCACTTTCACGAATACTATATCGTTGATTTTCACCTGAGAGAAAGTAATTTAACGTTAGGTATGTACGACCAATTCTCATGTGACTTCATTTGGATGGAATTTTCCATGCAGAACAATGGATTTTACTCCTCTCAGTTTGGAACTCGTGTGTCGATCTCCATTCATGTGTTTAACCAATTGGCGGCCCTTGGTGAGGTTATTATGAAAGTCAGAGTTCTTCTCCATAATATTCCGTATTGTTGTATATTTCTGGTAGAAGTTGGTATATGATCAGAAGAGTGGTCTGCAGGAGTGGGTATATTCAGCACCCGCGATAACTCTTATTGCTTTTTCTGTAATAAGCACTCGTAACTCGTAGGAATTTATGGAACCAGAGAACAATAACCAAAACCCTTAGGAGAGCTCCGACTCAAACTCAGGCAACACTACGGTGGTGGAAGCCACTATCAGTGAGAACATCAGCGAAAAGGGAAACACAGACCTCATCTCAGCACCAGCAGAAAAGTATGTCGAGCAATCGTTAGTTGGTAAAATAACCGAGAGCATAACAAATATTGGCCTCGAGAAAATAAAACTTCTGGCTTCCTCAGAGTATGCAATGCCTAGCGTATCACAGGCTCGGAAGGGTCCTGAACAAACAGAAAGATTGGGGGATAAACTTCCAGCACTGTAAGGCAGCCACTTGCGGGGGCTATGAGACACCCATGAACCCGATAGAGGGGAATTAAAGGTCTGGAAGATGCAAGTGGATATATATATATATATATATAGCAGATCCACTGATACACCTTGAGCCTGTATATATTGACAGAATACCGCTGTTAACGAACCTGTGTTGTGAAGATTTGACAGTAGCGAAGATAAGGACCAGGAATGATATTGGGTCGACGGAGGTTATTCTCGCATCGGCCTTCTTCCCTTCGTATGATCCTGAAACGCCACCCACGAAGGCTGTGGAGGAGCTGATGAAGCGCTTCAGGCAAAATTGATTGCAAGTGATGATCGGCTGCCATGGCAACGCTCAACACACTGTTTGGGGAAGGAGCGATACCAACGCAAGGGGGAAGTCGCTCGTACAGATCGTGAAGCCAACGAACTAGATATACCAAATGTAAGCAACAAATCAACCTTCGTCACAAAAAGAAGGAGGGAAGGACTTGCTGTACAATAGCCTCCACTTAGGTGAGTAATTTGTTGCGCAAAAATTAACAAGGAGAGTACACCACTTCAGGAGAAGGAACAATGGAGGAACTCCTCAGAAATAAATTTCCTGTGGCTGAAAAAGAACATTCACCAGCTAATGAGAATGGATTGGAGGCTCTGAAAAGAGGTTCCAGGAGAAGTTTGGCATTAGCGAAAAAGGTGGTGAACTATGACAAAGTACAATAAGCTCATTTAAACCATATACATTACCGAGACCGAAAGGGATTTACCCAGTACTATTTCAGAACGGAACAAAACTACTGCATGGTAAGCTCTGAGAAATACTCAAAGATAGCTTGGCTCTCGGACACATTGATCGGATGCTCAACAGAAATAGCACTCCACAAATTGAAAACTTAAAGAAGGAGCTTTGAATAATACCTCAATCATTGAGTCTCATAGAAAGACAGAGGTCAGGAAACTGTGTAGCATGGATAGACTCAATGCTAAGAAAGGGGATGATTCACGCAACCCCAATAGAGGAGAGTGTAGTGGTACGGGCGGCCAGAGGATGCCCACAGGAACGAGTTCTTCCTCCAGTCCTGTAGAATCCGGTCTGGGGTCACAAAACTCTTGGGTATGCCGACGACAGAGTCGTTCTAAAACAGGGGAAATTGCACACCATGGTTAGGGTTCGCTTGCAAGATACCATTAACTGAACTGTAACTGAATGGTTTTGGGGGACTAAAAATCATGTTTCAGAAAGCCACTATTGTAATTCACTCGAATATGGGAACTAGAAGGACTAGGGAACTTTGAGGATGAACTTGGCAGAATGAGGGAGAGGTCAAATATTTCGGGGTGATATTGAACTCGAATCTGACATGGATCAACCTCTGATGAAAGTGACCAGAAAAGCGGAGACTACACTGATTGTGGCCAGACGCTCTTTTGCGAGAAAATGGGGTCAGACCACACATGGTACACTGGCTGTACAACATGGTGGTAAACTGGTCATAACGTATGATTTCTTGGTGTGGTTGCCAAAGACATAATCTGGAAGCGCCTAAACTGAACTAGGCAAGGTACAAAGACTGGCCTACGTAGGTATCACAGGGGCAATGAGATCAACTTCCATTGCAGCATTGGTGCAGCATTCACGTGGTGATACAAAGGGACGCAAGTCTAGGTGCTTCTAGACTGAAAAACACACTGGACCACATAAATGTAGGGACAAGCATTCATAGAACAAGAAACATGTTGATAGGACTCCATTATGTAGAAAAATTCCAAAAAAAGGAAAATTCATTTTAATATAAATTGACCGCTACACATCACTCAGAGAATCATGAAAAAATAAAACTGAAAAGTCCCAGGCCTGGACGAAACGTCTTTTACAATATAAACGTATCAATAATTGTGGAATCCAATAACCCAAGAAACTACGAAAAAAAATATACAGGATGGATTCAAGAAAACTATTTCAAATATATATATATATATATAATATATATATATATATATATATATATATATAGAAAAAAGTGCTCATGTACAAGACTTGCCTAACAGTTCAGTAGAAATATTTTCATGGTTTCAATATTGTTTGTGGTATAAACTGGGTCCCAGTTGACATCATTCAATGGTTAACTTCGCTGATATTTTTTTTTTGATATTTCATTCCTTGATCACATTCTTTTCTTATAAACTTACCGTAATGATAGGATAAACAAACTATCCTGTTTCATAATATAAATTTTTGGGGAGATTGATGATTATGTTATCTATGCAGCAGCTTGTACCATTATCAAGACTGATATTTTCGAAGATAGAGATCTCTAGTCCGGAAGAGATCGAACAGAGTTATGACTTGTTTGGAGACGGTAACAAGAAATCAATGTTAAAGTAGCCTAAAATAAATATACTAGTTAATTTATCAATAATATTATTTAAAAGATCCTCAAGTACGATAAAAAAACAGGTGACATTTGCAGATCTATAAATTGTTATTATATATATATATATATATATATATATATATATAGCAATTTGATCCCACAGACCTCAATATCCCTTTCAGTGCTGTAATTATTCATTAATAATGGCCTCACCTGTAAGTAACTCTTGATATTTACATGTATGGCTGCCGCACCATGTATATTTTTGGGCCTACCAGAGTGAGAGGATGAGTTTATAGTTAGGAATTCTACATAGTTGAAGGTATTTTTCATCCAGCCAGTGTTCGGTAAAAAATTACGTCCCCAAGCCTTTTTCAGAAAATCACGTCCTATCATCACCTTTGTTAACGGATCAGTCAGAGATTATTTTAGGAAATTATTGAGTCGTTTTGGTTTGGTATTTGGTTAGAGCTTGGTAACATAAAGACTAACCACTCTTGGGACCATTTCCACCTCACAAGCTTGTTCGGTTTGCCCCACAAGATATCTACGTTTTTTCTGTGGGTTATAAGAAACTAATGACCATTTTAGTCGACTCTCGATTTTATTTATTAGGTTGATTGAGCAGTTGTATACTCCTCGGAGTGGTGCTAGTCTTATTACTTCCTGTATGGCTTCACTAAGTTGTTTGGTGTAAATCAGTTGCTGATTTTGTATTTATATCATGTTTTCCTTTATATTACATTGCTCAGTTGGGTGTTTGAACACTGCCTGATGGCTGGGTATCGGTACATCCATATTTGCACCAATGTCAAGCCCCGAATCTGTACCGTTTGGCTTGTCAGGAGTTTAAGGGCAGGAGGGGTATTGATTACGTTTGTGATGGTGAAAAGGCAGATCGTTTTTTCCTCTAGATACAAGTGTTTTACTTGTAGTTCTTGAATAATATAATGCTTACGTTCACCAATAGTTTTTTGATATGAAATCTCTTGTCTCATTGATATCAACTCTATATCTTGGGCACAGAAAATATTCAAATCATAGTTGGTCTCGTTCCACTTACGATCTCTTGGCAACAAATCGTGCCCCCATTGCTATTTTTGTAATTTTCAATCCCTTTGCACAACTCGGATGTGCCACTGATTACCATTTTGTGCACTCAATTACAGTTTTCACTTTGGCTAACTAATATTTGCAGGTACAATTGAATCAAGCATAGGTATGAGTTTCTTATGATAAAATGATAGAAATTCTTTCTTTGGAACAGCACCAACGAACGTTGTAGCATCATAGTGACGGAAACGCTGTAATCACGTGATTTCTATCTCTAGTAGCCACTCCACAGTTCTATAACTTGTTAGTGTCAATTGAGGTGTCTGAAATATTATGACCACTGAGCAGAATCACCATGAAGATTCTCAAACTTGAAAGTGGAAAATAACCGTTGGCGGTTACCATCCTGTACCACTTAAATATCACTTAGAAGTCACAATCACTTTCAATTAGAGTATGACAGTTTCGGTGACGTTTTAGTAACTTCCATCAAACCTTCAATGATTGTGATATGAGGTGATGGTTGTCATAAATAATTGCAACACTTCAAATTTGATAAAAGTTACTACGAAGTTACAATTACCTTGAAATTCACCATCAAGCAGGTGACCGACTTGCTACATGTCCTTTCTACGTACTGGTGTGTGTAAAAGATGGGTAACAACAAAAAAACCTCCAAAGGAAAAGACTTTTCGACAACGTTTTATCATTGAAAACTAAAATATACAATAAAAGATAGAAAAACCCTTGAACATCATTACGTAGTGAGTAAGCAGCCATCATGGCCGGTAAAGAAAAAAATAATAAATTCACAAACATTGCCTTCAACTTCAGTACAGGCAAACAGCAAACCTTTTTTACTGTCCGACAAATCAAGTGTTTGTATGTTATACATATATACTTATAGTCCAGTGTTAGAATCAAGCAAAATAAAGAATGAGTAACGTTTATTATAAAAATTTGTTGCAGGACAGAGATCGAGCTACATATCAATTACACAACACGGTCAGTTGAGTTTATCGTGTCGAATATCGGCCACTACATATCTACGTTTTTGACAGGACCACATCGTGGTTGGAATGTGGCTCTCTGAGATCCAGGAACGTATTTCGGAACGTAGCGGCCACCAAAAGAGTGTTCCTCTTTTTGGTGGTAGTCAGCACGTGATAGAACCGTGTATATTACGTGGCAGTGGTTGTGGTCAAACACTTCAAAGTTTTCCAGGATCATGGCCGCTACGTCCGTCCCCTAAAAATGGTGGGTGGAAACATATAGATATCACTACTTGAACTTTTTTGTAGGTGAGATATAGACATTCCTACTGAAAAATATTATTTGAATGAATTCCTGAAAACTTATATGAATGGATTGGAACAATTGAACCACAGGAAAACAATTGAACCACAGGAAAACAACTAGAGTTGTACAGATCCCTAGATAAAGTTGAATAAATCGAACATCAAAAGCAGGTGTCCCAACAACTGGATCACGGATCAGTTCAGTATATTATGTTATACAAATCCAATCCAAACATTATATTCAGTTCCAGTTCAATCCAAACATTATGGAATTGAATCAATAGAAACTGATCAATTTTATGAGAAGGTGGATACGTTGTCGATGACAACGTGATAGAATATATGCTGAACTGTGAAATCATCCCCAGGATAGTGAGTTCTTTATGAGATTTGCCTCCATTAAAACAAGAGAATCTCATCAGAGAACGAAATATTATAGCCGAAAACTGGCATAGAATTAATATGGGTATCTTAAGGAGAATACAAATAAGAAGATATTCACAACACAACGGAGAACAAAATTCTTATATCAAATACACGATGCCAAATTAAAAATGATTTGGCAAACAGAATAAATAAACCAGCCTAACATTTTTCAGGAAATGTATTGGATCATATTTTCAGCCTTGAACCTGTTTAATAAAAGGATGTACGAAAGCATATTCTCGCACTCAAGAGTTCAAATAACCAGGTTTGGATTCAACTGATATGGTTTCTCTCTACACAATAAAAAACGATTACAAAACTTCTGTTCAAATCTGCTCACAAAACCCAGCTAATAAACTATAGATCCCTCTTTCTTTTTTTAATTATGAACATATGGATTACTGTTGAAAAATAACAATTCACTATCACCTAGCCAATACGGTTTTAAACTACATCTACAGAAGACGGAATCGGTAACCTAACAAATGGAATTTACTAATCTGTTGACAAAACTTTCCAGGGCTCTACGTGTTCGTGGTTCTAACGGAAGCATTTGACATTGTCAACTATGTACAACTTCTAAGTAAACTGTTAGGCCAATCAATAGAGATTTTCTGCTCTATTGATTCTGTGACAAAAATACTAGCAGGAAACCGACTGTGCCATCATACGAAAGCCGGTTCGTAGTTATATCCTGTTAGGTTTTCTACTCGTAACTGTCATTGCTTAATTTTTTATAAACATTTAAAAGCAATTTTTTCAATTTTTTATCGTTTTGGACTTGTCCATCTTGAAAACTTTTGAAGCAATTTCAATACTTGCAATGTACAGAATTAAAATTCAAAAAAATGAGGCTTAACGCGACTCGATCGAATCATTAGTAATGGAGAGAAACCATAAAAACCGGAAAAAATCTGTGATTTCTTTTAATTCATAACTTCGCCACTTTTGAAGTTGTAGTGCAGGCTTCCCACGATATAGTAGTGATTAATATGTACTTTATGTGTGAAAAACTCAGGCGCTGTCAGATTTGGCATAATTGCAATCTGAATTTTTTAATGCAATTTATTGCTGCAGACGCGTTATAGGTGGTCCGATTCCAATTTTTCAAAAATATTTCAAAAGTAGAAGTATAGTACTACAAAAATCATATTCTCATTTTGCGTTAAAATTCTGCAAAGTAGGTGAAAAATACTTGCAAATATAATCGAAAATGGGCGAGTGCGTGAAAGTGGCTGTGTAGTGGGGTAGAGATAGGGGAACGTAGTATACCGTTGAATCTGTATCCCGTATAGCGTAATGAATCTCTCACCATTTCGCAGCATTTTCGCGAAATGAAATTCCTATTTGTAAACATTTTAACGTCTGAAAATAGACACATGACGCATCCAGGTCTGCTGCAATAAAGTGCATTAAAAAAATCAAATTGCAATTATGCCAAAACTAATACTCCAACAGTACCTGAGTTTTCCACACATAAAATACATACCAATAATAATAATAATTATAATTGTCTTTATTGTTCCCAAATTTTTGTAATACAAGTGTAGATTATTGCTAATATTGACAGCTACTAGAAACAAAACGCGAAGTTCATCTTCAATAGTGAAGGGATTCCACACGAAGTTGCTCTTCCACTTAACCTCGAAAAATTATATGCCTATGTGAGAGGATATAGTAATTTCCCTACTCATCTCTTATTTTCACGAATTATTTATCTCTACTTTTCATAAATCTATATCAGTTAGGCAAACTGGTTAGGTTACTACTAAGTTAGACGAGTATTCACATTTGATAAGTTCTTTTAAATTTCATCCCAAACATGGGATAATTGGAGTTCTTGATTGCCAGAGGAATGGGGTTGTATATTTTAAAGATTTGGTATGAAAATTTATTTTCTGAAGCCGGGAGGTGAAAGCAGACTTTTGTGTCTCAAATTTAGATTGTGTATAAATAGATGGGAGTTTTTTCTCAGATAATTTTATGAAAAAGAGTAGCTGCATGTTGTATCCTCCTGTTACATGTCCAACCACCCGACTTCCTTCAGTTTGTGTGAGATTCTTTGGCGGCGTCTTATGCCATATATTGGTCCTAAGCACGCATTTTGTACCTTCTGTATCCTTTTTTTGAAGGAACTTGTTAAACTGGGCCCATATACAGAATCTGCGTAATTGAATTTTGACATCACCAGGCTGTCACATAACGATGTTTTGATGTGTGCTGGTAGCAAGGGCCTGTTACCATGATTTATTTTTAGTGAGCCATAAGCTTGATGGATTAATTTATTGACGTGTTTATGAAACCTAAAATCAGCGTCAATCACCATACCCAGATTTTAAGCCTCTTCGACGACCGTTAAATTTTTACCGTCAAATTGGAAATCAAAAGTATCGGTAATTTTTTTTCTATCATTCAGATTCGGATTCAGCCAAAAAGTATAACTTTGGACTTGGTAGAGTTGATGATTAAACAATGTTCCGACGCTGATTTCACAAAAGCAGCTATATCACTACTATGTCGTGGAGAGCCTGCTTTGGAACTGAGAAAATGGCGGTGTTATGAATTTTTAAATAAACGCAGATTTTTTCCTGTTTTTCTCCGTTACTAATAATCCGATCGAGTCGTGCTAGGGCTCATTCTCTTTGCATTTTGATTTTCTACAATTTGTTCATCTAGATTGCTCCATTAGTTTTCATGTTACAAGCAAAAAACGAAAAAAACACGATTTTTTGTGGTTTTGAATATTTATAAAAAATGAAGCTCTCAATGATAGTTGTGAGTGGGAAATATAACAGGATATAACTACGGACCGTCTTTCGTATGATGGTACAGTCGTTTTCCTGGTACTATTTTTGTCACGGAATTAGCCATTTTCTGCTCCATTAATTGGCGTAAATAATCAAGTCACACTGATGTGGGTGCCAGATCACAAGGAAATCGAAGGCAACGAGGAAGCTCACAGCCTTGCCAAGGAAGGTGCAAACACTGAATTTCCTAGCCCAGAACCATTCTGTGGTCTCTATAAAGCCCACATTAAAGAAGAGTTTCGGCGCTGGGAAGCTGACCAAATCAAAAACCACTGCAATAAAGTTCCAGGACAAAGACAAGCGAAAAGGTTTCTGAGACCATCGCGAGGAAAGCTTAAGACATTCTCGATTTGGACAAGAAAGACTTGAAACTGGTAAAGAGACTGCACGCTGTCCTCTGAGGTATCACCTCAAAAGATCCATAGAGCAGACAGTAAACTGCAGAACACCTGCTTTGCGACTGCCAAGCGCTGTTTTGCAAAAGGCTTCTAAGAGGTTTCATTAGCGCCCTCAAACTTCAGGAACTCAGCTCCTAGGAAACTGATACGCTTCGCAAGGAGTCTCGGAATCCCGGGTCTTGAATAGATGAAGGGTAATGTACAAAAGACCTTATAGGTTGAGGTTGAAGAGCTTTATCGACCACCCTCAATCTACAATCTCTGGAAGGACAGGTACGAGACAACAACGCAAATTTTATGTCGACGTTTCGCTTATATATTTTGACTTCTTCAGGGCTACAAAGGAAAAGCTTACTGAGTTACGTTTACACATTTTATATACAACAATAAGAGATAAATTAAGGAAACAAGAGATTAGAACAAGAAAATAATCACAAGTAGTTTTTAAGAAAAACGGCACTGGCTTATCATCATTTTTCCGAAGGTTATGATTCCATATGCGTCGGCATTTCTATAACTCTGCCCTTGGAACGTCCCTGTTCACGACGAATATATACGGATGACTCCAAAATGGAGATAAAAAGAGGTAGTTCAAGGGGAAATTCTTATAACTTTTTACCGCAGAATATATGCTATCTGACTCCCTAAGCTCCATCCAAAGTATAAGACAACCCCAAAATGACAATCTCTTGTCTGTTAAATCAACTTCAAGCAAAGGAACGAAAACATAATCTCTGTTGGACGCCGAGCCACATAGGTATCAAAGAAAATAATTAGCCGATAAAGCAGCTAGAATTGCTGCGAATATTGCCAACTTTCAAAATATTTGCAATCACATTGAGATGGTCCTATATCAGACATGACACAAAGAACGAAATAAAATAGATTAGAAAATGTGTTTATTGAAGGGTGTTCAGGTACTATAAAGTATAGTATTTTTACGTTAAGAAGAGAATGACGTCATTTTTGGTAATTTTGTATATCCAACATAAAAAAGTTGTAATACCCAATGAAATGCGTTTAATATCGATTGAATTAGTGAAATTATATTTTGAAAGTTGCCCACCCTATTTGTACGATGTTATTTTTTCATAGACATCGCAGAATCGAACGCTCGAAACATTCATCTCATTTGTGTGATAGCTGTGACTTTTAGGTTCAGCTTGTGTATGATTTCGTATTGGTTATTTAGTTTGATAATGAAAAAAGTTCTATTCAGAACTAATCAGTTCGTCCGATAAAACATGTGTAGAAAAATATGAATATGCCTACAGCATTTATCAAAACAGTCTCAATGAATAGTAACGTCTTCAATAGACTTCTTTGAAAGGGAACGTAAATTGGAGTACCCTTTACTTCCACTGACTGCTGTAAGAGAGGTAAGTTTTATTAATTTCATATATTTTTAAAAACTGAACAAAAATCATGAAGTGGAACATGTTATATAAGGTTAGGTTCTACATTTGTCTTTTTTTATTTCAGACGGTTGCAGATGCCTTGAATTTGAGTATTTATACTGTAAACCGTATTGCAACTAAGTCTAATAGAGCAAAAGTATTCAGCAGTCTATCGAAACAGCGAAAACGGTAAAACCAGTAATATAAACTGATGGTTTTGATCACACAGCCGATCGAAATGTTATCTATGATATGTACAAAACCAGTTAGTATTTTATATCAATTTATTCATTATACGATATTTAATAACAACAATTTCAGAAAAACTTATCACTTTGAAAACTTCAAAAGATGAACGTGATCTCTTCAAGTGTTGTAAAACATCTTCATGGAGAATAAAAAAAAATGTTTCACATACAGAAAGATGATCCTCGTCGTGGTTTGATGAATCTGCCCAGTATCGCAAGTAAACCTATACACTTTTTACATGAGAACATGAAACTTGAGGAGGAGGGCTTACCATTGGGCGATCCTGACAAGATTCCAATGTAAAAAGTGTTAAAAATACTGAGATTGATAGTGTAAGGTGAAGACAATCATAAAATAAAATAAAAATATACCAGTATTTTTATTATTTCAAGGTATATTGAACTTCATGCTGGCTGCAGTACCGGATTTATCTATGGAGCAGACTCTATTTTTGTTCGAAAACAAAGAGTTGTGATTAAAATGGAGAAATGAACCAAACAATTTTCTGCATTGGTTTGAATATATCAGCTATCAACAAATTTGGAAAAGTTTTCAATAATAGTCATGGATAATGCAAGTTATCATAGTACAGTGATTATTAAAGCCCCAACAACAGCATCGAAGAAAGCTGATATTCAAGAATACCTTTTTGAAACCACAATCGCTGGATTTAGTAGCAAAGTATTTGTGAGTGTACTTTAAGCGGAATTCATAAATCTAGACGCTTGGCAGTGTATCAGCCAAGTTCGGCGATGCACGGGCACTGTGTAATAAACGAACCATTTCGAGCCCCCCGTAATTCAAAAACTATTAGACCTATACACTTGCAACCTCAGATATCTGATGAAATCCACTTGAACAATCATAATCCCAAATTTCATGCATGAAACTATCATAGTTCTTGAGTTATTATGGTTATTAAGTGCCATTTTTATCTCTTACTGGCTAACTCATCAAAAACCTAGACCACTTCTAGGTGACTTAGAAACTTGAAATGTGGCATCAAGGTAGATCATTGAGCGTATACAAAGGAAATAATCTAAAAACTATAAATTATGAAAACAAATATGAAAAATCAAAATGAAATTCAGCCATAATATAACATACGAGTTGAAGGCGTCAGACCACTTCAAGGTGACTCGGAAACTTGAAATATGGCACAAGAGAAAAAATCTGAGAACTACAAATTATGAAAAATAAAATCAGTCATAATATAACATACGAGTTAGAACGCATCAAGACTATAATATAATGAATAATGCATATGTTGACCGGGAACAATTACCTATTTGCATGGAATATGCAATAACAATTCAAAAATGATAAGGCCTTAGTTTCATAGCGCCCTGCTCGATATAGGTTCGTCAATATTCAGCAGAGGGCATGCGTATGTTGTACTCTCCCGAGTCAAAACCATTAACGGTATTTATCTCATAAACTAAGATCCAAGTCAAATTAAGGCTCAAGGATGCTCCACAGTGGAGTATAACCGCCAGCGACCATTATACTACCCTGACTTGGTAACAGTATCGATAAGCAGAAAACGTGTCAAAAAAATCGGTCTCAGTGGTATGTCTGGTTGTGGATTTTCGGAAGACCGTAGAGATGCGGCGGTGGTTTGCTGTAATGTAGCGTCCGATCGGATCGTTCGTTGTCTGGAATATTTTTTTTTAATTCCCTCAGAGTGTTGTAGATCTTCCTTTCTATAGTGGGTATTGGATCCTTCTTCAAGAGTTTAGAGTTCCCAGTGTGGAGTAACGTCTCTATCTTGTCATCATATGTTGTGATATCCATGATAACCGTGGCTTTTCCTTTATCGGCTGGAAGAATCTTTATGGACGATGTGATGTGATGTTACTTCAGAGATTTCTCTTCTTCTCGAGTGTCTCTTTCACTTTCTATCTGAACTCTTCTGCCTGGATGGGATTCATGCTGCTATTGGTTGATTCTCCAGGATAGGACTTGTTTTTGGTGAAACTGCAAAGTTCAATCTCTTTTCGAGCAGGGACTCCTCTACTTCTGTAAGGGATTCAGTTAAGATATAATGGTTATCCTACCTTCGCTGTTAATTTGTGGAGACCGTGTTCTTCCCGCTATTCGATTACATTTCTTCTGATGCCTCCTTTCTTGTTCCTGACGGATTCTCGCGTATGTATTTTCAATCTTGGAAAATATGGGTTGATTGTCCTCCTCTAAGGTGTACTCTCTGATTTCTTGGAATCTGGCCGTGGCATCCTGTAGCATCATCTCTTTCTTCCAACGGTGGAAGTTGATCTGCGACCTGGGAATAGGTGACTTTAACTGGAAACCGTTTGAGATGATGTTGCTGTCTCTGGCTCTTCGTAGAAACTGAATGTGAGTTTCCTGCTCGGTAAGTTTTATCATTATCCTTTCGTAGCCTCTGAACTTGTCGCTGATGCCGGGTCCGTGCTGGGTTTCCAACGTTTGTTGTAGACGATGTGGTAACTTGATTACTCTCGTTTCGAACATCCATCGTCTCAATGGAATTCAAAAGGTTTTCAAGACGTTCCTAATGCTTGTATCTGCAATCGTCTTCAGGTGAATACTGACAAGTTAAGGTGCTACTCACCAACTTATATGTCTCTCGGTGCAATGGTGCGTGTAATTCTGACATGTGCAGTGGTGCGTGTGATTTCACGCGGTGTGGTGGTGCGTGAAGTTTCGCGCCTCCACCCCTACATCGAATCCAATAACGCCCTTAGTCTTAGTAGTCAGCTCCCGGAACTCACCAACCTACAAGTTATCGAAATACCGATAGTACAACCATTAAAAGGAAATAGCAGTTCATACGTCAAGAATTCCAAGCATTTCGTAGACACCATCACAGATATCAGAAGATCGTTTCATCAGCTTCGACGTGGAGAGCCTTCCCTATGGAAGAATCCCTTAGAATCGTCAAAAGGAAATTCGAAGAGGATAATCAGCTCCACGAGAGGGCTGACCTCCCCATCCAAGCAATATTGGAATTACTTCAGCACTGCCTACAGAACTCATATTTCCAGGAAGAAGACCGATTCTTCTCTCAAGTCGACGGTCTCCCGATGGGATCTTCCCTTCCTCCAATCATCGCCAACGGAGTGGTTTGAGGAATTGGCTATACGGAAGGCAGAATACAAACCAAAGCTGTGGTTGAGGTACGAGGATGACACTTTCATTATATGGAATCTTCTCAGGAATTAACAGAATCAGGGATTCGATCAAATTAACGATTGAAATGGAAACCAACAGTGCCTTATCCTTCCTCGATGTGAACGTTGAGAGAATAGGCAATGGAATTCGCACCTCTGTCTACAGAAAGAAGACACATACGGGACAGTATCTCAACTACAGCCACAACCATCCGAGTTTGACAAAGAGAGGGATCGTGAGAACATTGGTAGAGAGAGCGATGCACATATGCAACGACGAGGAGTCACTAGATGCCGAATTAAATCACATCAGAGAGGACCTTCACAGAAATGGATCCCCCAAGAAACTCCTAGGAGAAGTATTGGAACAACTCCAGAGAACGAAGACATCTGAAGAGCAACAACAAAGTACAGTGATCTACCTTCCGTACATCCGAGAAGATCAGGAGGATCGGAAACAAGTTCAACATCAAGAGCTGCTTCCAATCCGGCAGTACTTTACGGAGTTTCCTCACCAAGACCAAACCTGACAACAGAAATGTAATCAGTAACTATAGCATTAATGAAGTTCCGTGTAAATGCGGAGATTCCTATATTGGAGAGACAAAGATGCCGTTATCGGTAAGATTGGATGAGCACAAGAAATCGACTCAACGTGGAGAAACGTCCAAATCGGGAATTGCTTCTACATAGAGAGGAGCACTGGTTCAAACGAAATTTCAAATAGGCCGCCCACATCGAAGCCAATAACGACCTTAGTCAACCAAGCGTTGAGATAATCTTTCTGGCGGACTGCAGACGCGCAAAACTTCACACACCACCACAACGCGCGAAACTCCACGCACCACTGCACATGTCGAAATTAGACGCACCGTTGCATCGTGAGACATATAAATCGGTGAGTAGCACCTAAACTTGTCAGTATTCACCTAAAGATACAGATACAACATTCGAAACGTCTTGAAAACCTTTTAAATCCATTGAGACGATTGACGTTCGAAACGAGAATAATCAAGTTACCACATCGTCCACAACCTTCAAAGAAATATAACATATATTCAATGTAATAAGGAGATAATTTCTGTTCTTAAAGTAATGTATAAATCAATAGCTTCAATAGGATATGATTGAAGTTAATCCCTTTTCATTGATTATTATACATGCAAGTTCAAACCATCTCGATCGCAAGGTTTATCTGTACGTTGAATGCTCGGAAAGTCAGAAAACTCTTCAATGTCGATGTCACATAAATAATCATGAGCCCCATAAATTTGTGGCATGTGATACATAATAAAAGAGCTCCCTTTTGGAGGAATGCTATTTCTGAAACCTGAAATTTGATTTAAATTCCACTCCTTGGATACTATATCGAGTTATTTCTGCAAAATGATAATTATGAGTGTTTTGTATATATTATATTGTTCTATTCGTATTATTATCTTTGTGAGTGGCATTTTTCTACAAGTGTCGATGTTATGAGCAAAAAGTACCAAATTCACCTTTTTGACCTACAGATCCTGAACTTACAAAGCTAGATTTACTTTTATGCCCTAGGCCATTCCACTACCCGAGACAAAAGAGAACACTTGCGAACCTCAAATTTACGTGCTTTGGTTTGCAATCTTTCTTTCGACCTGCAAATTTTACTCACAAGCCTTCATACTTAAATAACTAGGTACTTCGTGACATATTGTCAATTAGTTTTTGTTTCTGAAAACCTGGTTTTAAACAAAACGAAAATTTCGTATAGATCTCATCATATACTACGGAAAACTTTTGATTACAAAATAACAACTTATAGATCTAGTTGAGCACTGAAATATATTAATCGAACTTATTCGAATAATTTTTATAAAGCACAAGTGAATAAGATATTTGTCTTTCCATTATTTTTCACTTATTTGACAGTTTTTACTTACGAAACATTTTTAACTACCTTACATACTATATACAATACATGTAAAAATAATTTTTCTGACGTTTCTGCTTTTCATATTTTCAAAATTCCTCATTTTGCATCAAGATCTTTCCTGGCATCTCATTGGCTATTGTGTTTAGATCCAATTTCATATACAGAATGTTCGAACTTTTAACATTTTGTTATCTGCCTGTGATCAAAATTATATTATTGAATTTTGATTTGTATAAATTTTAAAATTATGCCAATCGCTTGTAATTTTGAAAACATGTTTATTTCAAACTTAGGTATCGATTAATGTTATACAAGGTTTCAGAAAAACGGTAGAATCTTCAGAAAAACTGTAAAATAACATAGCACATATTACTAAATACAAACATTTTTTATTTATGGTTTTTTTTCAATTTTTCATTCTCATTTCAACTCTTTAAATATTTAACGTACTTCTAAACATAACAATATATATATATATATATATATATATATATATATATATATATATATATATATATATATATATATATATATATATATATATATAAATGAAAATAAAATATGATAGATGTGACATCAATAATTTGTTGAGTGGAGCTCAGGCCTAGTGAAGTTGAGTTCAATAGTAGGAAATTTCGTGATAGGTCACCAACAGCTGTCAGTATAGGCCAATCCATGATATCAAAAGTCAAGCTTCTAGTACATTCCGAGTAACGTAAACAAATAACAAAAGAAAGAGGGATTTGTTTCATGTCCAAGAAAGCCACCATCCGCCTACAGCTGTTTCATGGTTTCCCAATCATCTCGAACTTTAACCAAACCTGTCAAAGGACAAAGATGTGAATTGCAAAAATTATTGAATTTCTTTTTTCGTGTTTCATTTTTTGTTAAAAAGTTTTTATCTTGTGTTACAAATCGAACATTGATAGCATTCCATGTACATTTTGGGGTTGCATTCGTAAATAATTTTTTTAAGTGTGGATTCATGCAGCACAAAATAACAATAATCAAATAAGAAATAACAAATAACAATTATCAATTAACAATTATTGAAATGTAGCATTCGTGCACTCAAAATAATAATTAAGAAATAAAAAGCATGCGCACAAGTCGGAGATCCGAGGCATTTAAATTAGGTAACTCTACTTTTCCGAAATTCTATGTCCCCTCTATAATAATATTTTCATCATCGGTTTGACAAATCCGCGGTCATCTGCGTACTAGTTGCGCACTAGAAGAAAATCTCGTTCAAATAATGTAAAAAGATTAAAGTTGGCCAACTTCTACCTGTTATTTCTTAAATGATAATCGTTATTTGTCTGCATGAACATAGTCATTGAAAACTAAGAGTTCAACTTATATTGATAAATGCTATTTCTCATTTGTTATTTTGTGCTCCATGAATGCACACTAAAACTTCTCTTTTGTATTCTCGATGTTTTTTGGTCAATTTATTATAATTGTCATAGAGTTCGTCAATTTCTTGATTGTCTGGATATTATTTTTTCACAAAATCATATTTCGCACGTGTTTTTATTAACTTAGCAATATTTTCGTCGAACCAAGATATATTATTTTCGCACAGTCGAACTATTTTTTTCCAAGAACAGTTTTTGGAAATATTGAGAATTTCCTCCTATATCCAAAAGTTAAGTCTAATAACAGGTCAAGGGCTCAGTGGTATGAGCGTTAGTCTTGTACCCACGGTTTCCGCCTGATGCGGGTTCGACCAGCCGGTGATATTTTTTTCGAGGCCCCAAGAGTGGTTTCGGATCCCACTATAAAGGGTGATCTTAATTCGAACAAGTTTTCATTAGCTTCTGAGGCAAACACTCTTTTTTTATAACTGCCATACTTTGGTTTGAACTATTCAGTTTATTTTTCAATATCCATTTTGTGTTAGTTTTTATTGTATTCTTTGCAGAAATAACTAAACTATAAAATTCTACTTCCACTGTTGGCTTCCTTCTGCTTTGTTCAAAGAGTAAAGCAAGCCAAGTTTCTATTAATCAAACTTCAAGTTGTATTATATTCCTCAACTTCATGATAGGTGAAGCTGTCATTACTGGAAAAATGGAGAAATAAAAACAAATTTTAGATTCGATTTCTATAATTCTTATATCAATTGAAATAAACGCAATGCACTCAACAATTCTATAAAAATATAAATATTAACAAATTCATTAAAACATCAAAAGGAATATCAGCCCATAGTAGAGGAGACCGTGGGAGGTCGACCTTCACCGATCTGATAACTCGATGAGACATATTTTTTATCAAATATAATTTATAAACAAATATGCCCATGATAACTTGCCTATCGAAAAGTGTTCATAGCTATTTTTAATTGAATTAATTTTAATCAATTTTCTTTCATCACCTTCACTCTTTTGATAACCGAATGAGTTTCACCTCAACTGATAGTTTTTAACACACAGACTATGCCTAGGTAGGCTTGCCTACTTATTTCTGCGCATGGCTACCTGGCAAGCAGATGTGAACAGGTAAGTCAATATAGGTAACTACACCGATCTGTTAACCAATCGAAATTGATATCATAGGTGACATAATTTAATTACAAAACCAATCGTATAGGCTTGCCTGCAAAAAATCGTACATAAAATATTATTGCCAAGCTATAAAGTTTTAGAATTTTAGCTATTTGATAGGTGCGAGAGAGAAAGTAGAGCGTCCGAGGTCCGTGTGATAGAACAGGACACAACATAGCAGCTGCACAGTACCTGACCGTTGAATGTATCCGCGTGCGCATGCTCGTGTACATGTGAGTGACATTGACAGCATTTATTTACACTTGGCAGTAATTTTGAACTCTTTTATATGCTTTGTAATAAACGCTTTTAACAACATAAATGTATTAAATTTTATTTTTCTATATTGATGATTTTTTTAATTTATTATACTAAAATTTTAAAAGTAACACTTATTCTTTCCCGCTTTACGGCATTTATTTGATTTTAAATAAAAAATATAGATTTTTTTATCATTTTTAAATTTTATAATTTAGCTTTAAAATGAGAAAAAAATTGTTGAATTTTTATTTTTTATCAATATATTAAATTATTTATTTTTGTTTATTTCATAGCTGTAGGTATATATAGTGTGAAATAATACAAAAATTGTGATCGAAATTAGAGTTATAATAAATTAGAGTTCAAAATTACTGTCGAGTGTGAATAAATGCTGTCACTGTCACACACATGTATCCGAGCATGCGCACTCGGATACATTCAACGGTCAGGTAGCGTGCAGCTGTTATGTTGTTTCCTGTTCTATCACACGGACCTCAGACGCTCTACTTTCTCTCTCGCACCTATCAAATAGCTAAAATTCTAAGACTTTATAGCTTGGCAATAATATTTTATGTACGATTTTTTGCAGGCAAGCCTATACGATTGGTTTTGTGATTAAATTATCTTACCTATGATATCAATTTCGATTGGTTAACAGATCGGTGTAGTTACCTATATTGACTTACCTGTTCACATCTGCTTGCCAGGTAGCCATGCACAGAAATAAGTAGGCAAGCCTACCTAGGCATATTCTGAGTGTTAAAAACTATCAGTTAAGATGAAACTCATTCGGTTATCGAAAGAGTGAAGGTGATGAAAAAAAATTGATTAAAATTAATTCAATTAAAAATAGCTATGAACACTTTTCGATAGGCAAGTTATCATAGGCATATTTGTTTACAAATTATATTTGATAAAAAATATGTCTCATCGAGTTATCAGATCGGTGAAGGTCGACCTCCCACCGGCTCTTAGACTACCATAAGAAATAAGATTATATGTAATACCCTCTGAGATTGTAAATCATCCACAAAATGTACTCAGAAATGCGAAATTAGACCCTATTTTATTTAAAAAAATATTGATTGGGCCTTGTTCAGTCATTTCTGACATATTAAATTCACTTTCGACTGTTTTGCTACAGAAATGAGACAAATGAAAAGAAAAGAGGTGGTTTCAAAAAGTTACTGAAACTATTAAATATTTATATTAAGTAATGAACAATTTTTTTAATAAAGACAAGCACAATACGAAATCAAAAAGAGAAAAATTTTTTTGTTTATTTAGAAATATTTTTGAGGCGTGTAACATTAACGCAAACTAGCTGAGAAATAAAAAAAAAAGAATTTTTAAAGTATGAATGGGGCCAAATGAGTTCAGTAGTTTCATACCATTATCGGTAAACTATAGGTCTTTAGATTCGATCCAATTCAATTCAATTTTCATTCAATCCATAGAGCTGTGAGGCTATCGGACAAGTCAGATACAAACAAGGTTCACATAAAGTGTATAAGATAAGATATAAAATATACTCAAATATTGTATTGTTGTGTGGGGAGGAGCATTCAATAATGCTATCAATTGCCTACAAACAACTCAAAATTCATCAATGAAAATTACATTTAAAAGAGCTAGACGTTTCCCAAGGAGCAACTATACAGGGAAACCAAAATATTCAACATTAGATCCCTATACAGCTACCAATGTTTGATATGGATGTTTTCGAATATCGCTCACAAAACCACAAGATCAGTCGAAAACTTGCATATCAAAATTCCGCTCTTCAAAAAAAGTCATACACAAAGATTTGTTTTCTTCTTCGGACCTAAACTGTACAACCTTCTTCCAACACACCTGAAAAAAAAAAAAATAAGTAAATTTAAACCGACCCTCAAGCAACACATACTAGAGAACCCGATAACATTCAAAATATTTTGAAATACAAAAGATTCGAAGACTCACCTCAAAATCCTGCATCGCCGATCGCTATCCCTTCCTCTGTATTATCATTATCATTATGATTATCATTTTTAGTACCATCATTATTATTTTTATATTTTCTTATAATTTTTGTTTTATAAATTTGTATTATTCTTTGTTTTCATTTACATTTTTCATTCTCATCTTCATTCTCTACTACTGCTGTTATATGCATATAAAATATTATTACAGAAGTTGAATACTCCTTCAAGTGGGGCAAAAAAAGCACAAAACAGACGACATACGCCCAGGTGTATTTTACTCCACTCTGGAAGAAGCAAGATTAATGTTGTATAAAGATTATTGTATTTTACTTTCAATATATTTTTTTTTTTCTCCTTTTTTTTATGATATTTTGTTTTTGTATAGCTAACATGATGAATAATTATATCACATTGAAATGGCTCTTATCAGCCAATGAAACTGTATCTGTAATAACTGTTGTTGTTGAAATAAAGTTGATTTGATTTGATAGGCAAACAAAACATTTTATGTAAAACTATCAAAAAATTCATGTATGTTATAGGGGCAGAGGGCGAGAAGAAGTCTTTTTATCTCTTTTTTGAATGTGTGCACTCTTTCTATCAATTTTAGTTCTTCAGGAAGAACGTTATATAATCTTAGTCCCAGTATATCTGCAGATTTCTGAGATACTGTTGAACGAACATTGGGCAGATGGAAATTATTTTTTGATCTTGCATGATGATCATGTAGTGAGTTATTCCTAACCAAAGTTTTGCGTTGCTTGTGTATATATGTTAAAAGTTCCAATATATGTAGGCCATAGAGAGAAAGAATTTCATATTTTTTGAATAGATCCTTGCATGAGGTACCATTGGGAACATTAGCAAGACATCGCATAATCCTCTTTTGCACCAGAAAAACCTCATTAACTGCAGATGAACTACCCCAGATGGTTATTCCGTATGTTAATCTGGATTGGATTTCCCCGAAATAGAAGAGCAGGAGTTCCTGTATGTCAATTATAGATTTGAGAGATCTCAGTTAAAAACATTTAATATTCAGTGTATTGGCTATAATTTTACAGCGAGTATTGAAGGATACTTTTAAGCCTGAAAAGTAGAGCATTCCACCTTATCTATAATTTGATCATCTATAGTTATTTCTACTGCTGGGTTATTTTTATTCTGTCTGGTGAGAAAATTTATATGATTTGTTTCAGTACTATTCAAAAATAGAGAATTATCGTATAACCACTTACGAAGTGACTGAAAAGTAGTGTTAATGTTGTTTTGAATTTGTACCACAGATTTGCCTGTGAATAATAACGTGGAATCATCTGCATACAAACAGTTAAATTCATTCGAGAGGATCAGAGGTAATTCATTGATGTAAAGCGTAAACGAAATAGGGCCCAATACTGAGCCCTGAGGAACTCCTATTCCTATCGGAAGTTCACTAGAAGTAAATACCAATTTTTCATTGTTCGCCACGTGATTTATCTTGATTTTCTGAAGACGTCCTTTGAGATATGACGAAAATAATTCATAAAGTTTGCCCCGGATTCCGTATCTGAATAATTTATCCAATAAAATGTCATGTTGAACACAATCGAAGGCACGGCTGAGATCACAGAATACACCAACCGCGCCTTCACCTTCTTCCAGGGAGAGTAAATTTTTTTCGTAAAAACTGTGAATAGCTGTTATAGTAGAATGTTCAGTACGGAAACCGTGCTGGTTTTCGGCAATTGCCCTATTTTTTCCATGAAATTCAGTAGTTGTTCTTATATCGCATATTCAAAAATTTTCGAAATGATGGGTTTAATAGTGATTGGACGGTAATTTTCCAAATTTCAAGGATTTCCTTTTTTCAAAATTTGCGAAACAAGCGCGGCTTTCATTCTGGATGGAAATATTCCTGTTCGAAATGATGAATTAATGAGGTAAGTTGAAGGTTTTATAATCGTTTTATAAAGCTTCATGAGCTCCACAGCTTTTATTTGAAAAGTTTTTCTCAAGAATGTAAATACAAATAAAAAATTGCTCTAAATTGCCATTGATGAAAATTTATAATTTTTATTTACCCTGTATGTTCCTTCCATTTCAGGTTGGTACGTCACTTTCTGGCTAATTGAAGCCTTCAGTGCCGCTTGGTTGTCTGGAAGAATATAGATCTGCTCCCCTTTTATTGCTCTCATATAAGTTTCCTTCGATACTTATTGGACGAGTATCTTGTCAATAACTCTGTAAGATATTTCATTGGGGTATATTATAAAGACCTGGTGTGGTCTCGAGAATTTGTTCAATGCTGCATTACATATATCGATCCATCGTGAATGAGTCATTGTATTGTTGATTTTTATTTAATCAAAAACTGAAGAATATTTTACTGGAACATATATCGTTGACGAATGAATCCAATCCAATATTTGAAAATAGACATGACTATTTTTTTTTCGAATGTGAAGCCTATTTTCACTTAACCGAATTAATCCTACGCTCACAGTTTGGATTTAGGTCTGCTTGCCAGAGCCTCGTTGATCGATGATGTTACCTCGATTAATTCTCTAATGTCCATAAATCATCGCAGAAAAGTGGGCGGTATTTCTCTGATTTGTAGATACTTTCATGGCATTTTTTTTCTCTGAAACAACATATCTTAATCCACCCCGAGCAGTTCTGTCAAATGAACACGACAGACTCGATCATAGTATTATCAAGAAGGCTTTTCCCAATAGTTACAGCCTCCAGGCGTTCAAGAGGAAATCTCCTGATTAATTTTTGTAAAACTTGCCTTGTAATACTTACTTTTTCCACGCCTTTCACAAACAATACGAGGCAGCCTCTCATGGAACCAAAACTTAAAAATAGCTTGAATGAATGTTGATTACCGAATACTTTGTATAATTAGTTCGAAATGTCAATATTGAATTATTTCGATTGAGAGGTGTCAAAAGTTTGGAAAAACCATGAGTGTCTTCAATACATTACTTTTCCAGTTGCTACATATTTTGATGAAAAATCACAAAGTTGGAAAGTATACAGGGTATTTCATTTGGGATAAGGAAGTTGCTGCCGATTTCCAGTATAACCGCGGGTGAAGGGTAGTTGAAAATATTTCAGATGAATGGATCACTGTCCTTCTCCAACAATGTCTCTATAATGTATTAGCGTGTAGACATTGTGAAACTGGAAACAATCTACGATTAAAAGTTAAACAACTTTTTGTAATACCTTACAGAAAACAACTATTTTACGGGATGTTCGTTGTTTCCTGTTAAACATACCAAGAAATAACTTAATTTTTCCTTAGTTTTTTCCTAATTATGGTAAGAATTAATTTGTCTAATTTTAAATTCGAAATGTAATGCCTTCAATTTGTTTGATTTTCAAGAAAGTGATATACGCTAGATATTTCGCTAAATGGGTGCTCAGATTCGAGTGCATTCATTTCGTATGAAAATTATGAAATACAGATATTCATTATTGTATTCATTTTATAATGGTCTGATTCTCAAGATTGACCTTTACAGAGTTCAAAATGTTTTTTTTTTTTTATATTGTTCATCATGTGAAAAACTACTATATTTCTTAAAGAAGTTTATAAACATTTTAGATACAAAATCTTTCTCTTCGAGTTATTTAGTACTATTTCTCTCAAGAAAATGAGTAATGGAATATTTTTTGAATTATTATTGAAGACCACTTTTACATTCTGAAGAACATATTTGCAGCCGTTTAATAGAAATATATCTATCAACTTTTTTCCAAGAGAATTATCCTCGATATTGAATTTAGAATTTAGAGGGTCTGAGATATACGCAATATACTATATTTCTATTGGTGCAATGCCTACATATATCGGACAGACACACCCACACATATACATTTCTTTATTTTCATGTGTATAAACTTGTATCAACAATCGTCTCCAGGTGAATACTGAAGACGATTGCAGATACAAGCATTGGAAACGTCGTGAAAACCCTTCAAATCAATTAAGACGATGGACGTCCAAAACGAGAGTAATCAAGTAACGACATCTTCTACAACCTTCAATTTATCTATATTTTATTGCGTATCTTGGAATATATTTGAGGAATCAATTATAAATTCTCTGAATGAACAAATTGAGTCCGCGAGTGTTTTCATGACTACTATAAGTACTTGTCCGCAAGAATGGCATTTTGAGGACTCTTTTAAGTTACCAAAGTAAGCCTTCCGTGGAGCGGGTACAAAAATTCATGTTTTTTGGTTTTCCCTTTTTTGGTGATGAAATTATCTGCCCTGAATTATCATTATACAAATCCCAGTAGCGTATAACTCATCTATGATGACTTACAACGGAAAATTCGTTTTTCAACTTCATTTATCGTTTATTTAGTTACCAACCCTTCAAAATTAATTATATTTCTCCCAACACTACATGACGAGTTGAACATTGTTTGCTAAAAGTTCTGTAATTTTGTAATTGATTCAGTCACGCTAACAATAACTTTTGAAATGGGGTATTGTTTGGAGCTTATTTTACGTGGAGGAATACTGATTCTGGACATACTTTTGGGATTACAACCTTCCACAATCTGAAAACAAAATTAAATGGATCAGAGAATCTACACAAGTGTAGAAGGGCAAAAAAATTACCTTGCCCCGATTAGTTACTGTGTACATCAAATTATTTTTCAATAACGGAAAAATATTCAGTTAGTAACTTGTCGTAGTCTAAGTTTTGCCTATCAGAAAAAATTATTGAAGTGAAAGATACTTCTCTATCAAGGTACAGTTCTGTGCATAAAAAAGTCGTACAAGGTTTGTATGGTGTAAACCTGCCTATGATGTTCCAGATTTCATAAAACAGTAGTACACGTACACATTTGACAAATATTTTGACACTACTTGTCAAAGACTTTTCAAAGTCGATAAGAAGTTTAATAAAGATTGACAAGCCTGACTCACATAGCCTATAACTGCTATACGACTTTTTTATGCACACAACTTTACTCTTGACGGTTCGGGAACTTGTAACGAATAACTATTTTCCCGCTATGTTTATCAACCAAAAGCTCCCTGTAATGATTTAAATTCATCTTGACGGTAATAATAGGTCTAAAAATACCATTCGTGTTCGTGATAAATCCGTGGTTTCCACCTAACCCGATAAATAGGATAAACACCCTCCGTAAATCACGCCAATACCGCGATGCGTGTATATACAGAATGCGCGGGTGTTGCTTGCGCCAGCCAGCGACTTTCGAGAAAACATTGTCATCGAGCCAGCTGGGCTATGTACAAACGCCACCGAGAGAATTGAGTCATCCGATAGAAGCCAGAGATATCAGTTCGTTCGAGACAAAAGCGGCCGCAGCCATCTGACGTCATCTGACTGTCGTCACATCACGTGGATTGTTACCTAGGAGAGTTTTACAAGCTTGGTAATTATACTACGAAAAATATAATCTGTATCTCAATCGGCAGAGTCCACAAAACGGCGCGCGCCTAAAATTCGATCGAGACTCATTCGCAAAAGAGGGGAAAACCGACTGTAGTTCCGTTTGGAAAGATTTCAAAGAATCATTAGCCTACCGAGTCTAGCAGAAGCAGTCACGCGTCCGACAACTAGTATCCAGAGTGTGAGCTAAATACCGAAGCAGTCCACGACCGTCCCGAGCCTCGCCGAATCAGTGAGATCGGAGTTTGGGTAAATATTTTATGTCAGATGAAACACATAGGAAATATTTGTAAGTACCACAGGTGCGATGCGCGCATGATCAAAACCATGGCCGTAAGAGGCACATATGCATTTCAATCTTGAGCTTGCATACTAATCCGTACGATGCGCCCCCGCCTGAGATTTCTGGTTGCTAAATTTACCCCGCCTGCTTGAAAACACCCTCCCCGCTTTTCTCTGTATACAGAGTGGCCACTTTTTTAATGGGATTGTATTGGTAACTTTTAAACCATAAGAGTTAGAAGGTTCGTCAAATGGAGAAAAAGTTGCATTCATAGAAGCATTGTCGAGCAGTTCAAACAAATCGAGATTATCAGGGCCGGTTATTGAGATATCATAAGAAAAGCAAATTCTGTCATTTTGATTTTTCTTTTTTTCCCACTTTATTTCGAATATTATCAAAAAATGTCACAGGAGTTTTTTATTCAACAGTGAATTATCCTCGATTTGACATAATCAGATTTCGTATCCAACGTTTCGTACGCTCTGGGCCACCCTCAACCTCATTTTTTTCAATACGGACCTGCATATTTTATGACACTTTTCGAAATAACTTTTAACGCTGAATTCAACAATATATCATACAATGTCATTCAAAGTTGATTTTCAGGTGATTTTGACCCTTATCCAAATTTCTTTGGGTCGGATCTGTATTACATTTAGGTACCTTTAGTTTAATTAACAACATGCAATACATTTTGATAAGAAAATCAACTTACTCATCTTCAACTGAATGGAATGTAACAGAATCAAAGCAAGAAACAAGTAATAATTATTTACAAATTTCAAGAGGTGAAAAACCTAATTCATAATAATTAAACGAAACTATCATTTAATGAAATAAAAATCAAATGATTATTCGAAAGTAAATGATGAACATTATTGAAGTAAGTGTTCGAAATGTCCACCATTTTGTAAAATGCACTTTGCGGTTCTGGAACCCATACTTCTTATACATTTGCTTATTTCGTCTCCTTGAATACCTTCCAATACATTCTCAATCTTCTCGCGAAGAATCTCTATCGTCGGGTTCGTAGTATCATAAGTTTTATTTTTGAGATATCCCCACAAATAAAAATCCAGCGGATTCAAATCCGGAGATCTGGCAGGCCATGCTACTGGACCTCTTGTTCCAATCCATGAATCGGGAAAAGTTCGATTTAGATAGTCTGTGACTATTCTTGAGTTGTGTGGACCACATTCGTCTTGTTGGAACCATGGACAATTACGCCGATAGGTACCGTATAGTAAGATCATCCAACATTTCTTCTATAATTTCTACATATTTTGCTCCGGTTAGGTTCCCGTCAATAAAATTGGGTCCCAGTAATTTATTATTCAACAAACCGCACCATATGTTCAAAGAAAAACGATATTGATGTCTAACTTCATGATTTAAGTGAGGATTTTCTGTGGCATAAAAATGTTTGTTCCTTCGATTGAACATGCCAGAATTTGTGAATGTCGTTTCGTCTCTCCAAATGATATTGTGCGCAAAATTGTTGTTATTCCGCACCTTCCGTTGAACCCAATTACAGAATTGCAACCTTTTCCAGGATCATTGCGATATAGTTTTTGCACGGCTTGGTATTTATAGTCATGGTATCCGTGTCTCTTGAGTATTTTATTAACAGCACTTTTTGATAAATTGCATTCACTGGCCATAGTTCTCGATCCTATTCCTGGATTCATTCGAATTTGGGCCAGAACATTGATGTCATTGATAGGCTCGTTTCGTCGTACATAAGGACCTCTAGGTTTGATGAATGAATTATGTGCAAGTAACGTTGTAGATAAACGTCGGAACATTTTAATATTTGGTGTTGTTCTTTCAGGATATAATTCACCATACCTTTGTTGTGCTTTGAACGAATTTCTATCTAGTTTTATGTACACTTCGTACATATCTCTCTTCTCTTCATTTGTGTATCTTACCATATCGAATAAGTTAAATTGAAATTACTCAGAAAAGTATTTAATGACAAGTTCTTGTGACACAATAATAAACGAAGTGACAAATAATATGACATTTCTTGTTATGTTCTTTTTTATCCACGGCCTACTACTTGAAAATAATACATTCAATAAACCTAGAGTTGTGTGTATGTAAGAAAAACAAGTCTATCAACGATATCAATGTTCTGACCCAAATTCAATTGAACCCAGAAAAAAAATCGAGAACTGTGGCCAGTGAATGAAATTTATCAAAAACTGCTGTTAATAAAATAGTCAAGAGACGCGAATACAATGATTTTAAATTTGAATACCAAGCCTTGCAAAAATTATATCGTAATGATCTCAAAATAAAGTTCGATTCTGTTATTTGTTTCAACGGAACAAATGACAAATCCAACAATAATGATTCCTCGCGAGAAGATTGAGAATGTATTGGAAGGTATTCAAGGAGACGAAATAAGCAAATGTATAAGAAGTATGGGTTCCAGAACCGCAAAGTGCATTTTACAAAATGGTGGACATTTCGAACATTTACTCCATTAATGATCATCATTTACTTTCGAATATTCATTTGATTTTTCTTTCATTAAATGATAGTTTCGTTTAATTATTATGAATTAGGTTTTTCACCTCTTGAAATTTGTAAATAATTATTACTTGTTTCTTGCTTTGATTCTGTTACGTTCCATTCAGTTGAAGATGAGTAAGTTGATTTTCTTACCGAAATGTATTGCATGTTGTTAATTAAACTAAAGGTACCCAAATGTAATACAGATCCGACCCAAAGAAATTTGGATAAGGGTCAAAATCACGTGAAAATCAACTTTGAATGACATTGTATGATATATCGTTGAATTAAGCGTTAAAAGTTATTTCAAAAAGTGTCATAAAATATGCAGGTCCGTATTGAAAAAATTGAGGTTGAGGGTGGCCCAGAGCGTACTAAACGTTGGATACAAAATCTGATTATGTCAAATTGAGGATAATTTACTGTCAAATAAAAAACTTCCGTGACATTTTTTAATAATATTCGAAATAAAGTGGGAAAAAAAAGAAAAATCGAAATGACAGAATTTACTTTTCTTATGATATCTCAATAACCGGCCCTGATAATATCAATTTGTTTGAACTGCTTGACAATGCTTCTATGAATGCAACTTTTTCTCCATTTGACCGACCTTCTAACACTTATGGTTTAAAAGTTACCAATACAATCCCATTAAAAAAGTGGCCACTCTGTATAGTACTTGCCATAGTTGTTTATTTGTTGTGATAACTTGAGGCTGCTGTCAGCCACCCTGCCTGTATTTCTTTTATTAATATACCTGTTTATCCAGTTTTTAGAGTATTCTTTCATTAACTATCTTGAGTAGAATTTAAGCACCTACTGCGCAGTTGGCCCCCCAGGTATGAAACCCAGTTGAAGGCACTTAAAGCCAGCCTTGCTGCCCCGTTACATTGTCACGACTATACTGACCCCTGGACGCCCTGGAGTGTTTTTCTTCACTGAGACTGACCGGAGCAAAAGTGGCCTTTTCCACTATAAACCCAAAGGTGGCGCCCGAGGGAAAACCGAGAATAGTGGAAGGCGCCAAAGTTTGATAATAGGGGGAGAGACCCCTATACAAACCGTGTCCGTTCCCGTTTTTAAAAATATTTTGTACATGTATGCAAATTTATCAGTTTTCCCTGTATTTCTCGCAATGTTTTTCGAACGTGATATTTTTTGACTTATGTCAAAAGGATGACGAGACATTGTCTTGATCATTTGATGTATGTATATGTATGTATGTTTATTGACATATATGGTACAGTTACAAGTTAAAATTTAAAACATTTCAATAAACACATATAAACCACAGAAACTATCTGGGCGACAGTTTGTACGTGGTGAGGTAATTAAAGATAAATAATTAAAATGTATAAAACAAAATTTAGTACTTAAACCTAAACTTATCTAACGAATATCCATCGAAAAAATTCAGTAGATGATTCAACATGTAACAAAAAATTAAAAAGTGATTTCACTCAAACCTAAACTTATTTAACGAATATCCATCGAAAAAATTCAGTAGATGATATAATGTTCAACATGTAACAAAAAATAAAAAAGTTATTTCACATATCAATAAAAATCATCATTGTATAACTATGGCATCACAATCAAAACACGTAATCAGTTAATTTTTAATCAAGGATTGTCTATTAATTCATTTACCTCTCTTCTTGGTATGGAGTGTCAACTGGTAAATGAAGTCAATCCACTAACCCTCTGCCTAAGATGCTCAGGAACCCTGGTGTTTGCACTGATTCGCTGTTGTTAAGACTTTTTATTTGACACCACCTGTGGCTCCGGCGGCCTTTATCAAATTTTTCACAATAGATGTGTCAAAATTGACATGAGTTCAATGCATTGAGTCTGTTCCCCTATTACAAAATGAATTCGCCAACATGAGGTATTCAGAGACGCGTTTAGCTATGCGGCCGCCTGTGTGCAAAATATAAATTTACTACCTTTCCTAAAGTTGTAAAAAAAATTACACATAAAAGTAATTGAAATAACTGCAAATTAATACAACAGTAAATAAAACTTAAATTAAAGATTTAAGAATCTCCCGACTCATAAATCCTCTAAAGTAAAAAAATCATATGTATTGGCCCTTTGAGTTTAATATAAGTAGTGATATTTGCTATGAGAAGAAAATTATAATTCAGATAGAGATTCGATTATCGTCACCTTTTATTTTATATTATTCAATGTAACAAACTTGTTGAAAAATATAATACAAAAGCAAAATTAGTTGGACTAATTCATCAACATGGTTGCTTAACTGAAGATTATGAAAATATTTAGCTTTTCATCAAATCGATGGTGACAACCCATTTTGAGTAAATTAAAGTTGAATTCGTTGGATATAAACATTTTGAAAATGCATTGAACTTTTATCGACTTGATAGGATCTATTTTTTTTTAGGAAAACTGTCTTTTCATAACTTCTAGTCGAAAATCTTATAACTATATTTATAGAAACTGCTTTCCATACTCAAACGAGTTTTGTTTTTGAAAGGTGGAGAAAATCTTTCATGGACATCTTTCGGTAGTGTGGGAGTCTCTTCTCCGATGACACTTGAGCCCTCTGGCCCATTATATCTTACCTGATGAGAATACAGGTCCGGGAGATCTCAGTTGATCTGTTATATAATAGCTCTCTGCTTGGTCCTCCCAGACCTATTGTTTTCAGTATCCTGAAGGGTTCTTTTCCGATCCTATAGTACGGTCGGAATTACATCTCCTCCAGTACCCTGAAAGAGACATCATTGACCGAGTTGGCCATGGGTTGTCCTCATATCCTTTCGGTATTTCAGTACACAAAACACCCACACATAGAAAGGTAACTACTGAAATGTCGACCACAGAACCACTTTTCAGCGCCTCCAGTCAGGCGCGGATACGGGGAGGGGAGGTGCAATGAGTGCAATCGCCCCCACCCCCCTTCGACGAACTTTTTCAAACAATTTAAAGATTTTGAAATCGTCATTAGGAAATCACTATATTCACTAGAGTCGTTATTAACGCTCAACCCCTTACTACTAAAATAAAAAGATTATGTGCGTCGAGTCCGCGTCTCAAATTATGTGTTTTGTTTTCTATGCGTTTTGTTTCCTCCGCGGCTCCTTCCTTCCGCACACTTGAGAGCACAGACAAGACAGATAGTTCAGTTCGTTTCGCGCCAATAGGCCAATAGTCAACCAACACGCATGATTCTTTTGTGATTTTGTTGAGAGTTGTTGCATGTATCACATTGACCATGACAGAAAACCGCCTTCTTGGCCTTGCCCTTAAGCACATCCTTAGGCATATTCCTATTGATACCAAGAAAGATTTTCAAAGACTGGCCGTAAGAAGAGATTGGAGTTTGATATTTGAGTTGAAAACCACTATTATAATTGAAAAGGGAAACATTCTCTATTGAATATAAATATTTTTCTGGAAATTGAAAAATCTACGACAATAATGAAGTTATTTTTTGTAATATATAACAGAAAACAACAACTTCCCGGCTATAGCCAACTACATCTGATAAATATTGTGAAAGAAACTAACTCAAGAGAAAAATTCTGAAAGTGTAAATTTGCATTTTCATTCAGATAGTTATTTGATTTTATATTGCAGTCTCAATAAGGACTCATATAGATGGATGAGGCAAATGATAGTGCTTTCCAGGAAGGCGTACTCACCAGAAACCATTTGTAACATTGATGTAAGAGTAGAATCGCATTCACTAGGTCTTCAATACATTTTTGTCGATGAAAATTTACTTATTCCCGTTTCACGATATCAGGAAGACTGGAAGGATTGGGAAACACTTTTTTAGAAGCAATTTCACTATGTAGTGATGGAAAAATGTTAGAAAGTGACTCTTTGTAATCAGTGTTTTTTGACATTAAAACCAGTCATGGGGAATTCATTTGTTTGATAACATGAACACGATGTTCATGAAATTAGATATGGAATCATCTGCGACTGGAAGAAGTAATCATGTTGAAAGAGAAAACAATCTCAATATCTATCAGATGTAGTTCAATGTCCAGTGTGGCTTTAGAAGTAGTTGTTTTCTGTTAGATATAACAAAAAATAACTTCATTATTGTCATAGATTGTTTAATTTTCAGAAAAATCTTTCTATTCGAAATTCAATTGAGGATGTTTCTCTTTTCAACATGAATACCTCCCAAAAGGTTATCTTGAACGATGGAAGATAGTGACTAAAGTTTATTTTTCAGTCGCAGATGATTCCATATCTGATTCTATGGACATCCTGTTCATATTTTCAAACAAATAAACTATTATAATGATATTAATATATCTAGCTACCTACATTACTTCAGAGAGAATTGTTTTTTTTTTCAATTTTTACACCCATGCGTTTTTATTTCATATTTCTAAAGACAGAGCACTATTCAAATTCAACTGTATTTCTCGACAACAACTGCACTATTGATTTCTATATTTTTTCGAACAAATTTTCTGAAAGATAAGTCATCACACAAAAAATGCACCTCCTCCCTGAACGAAATCCTGGATCCGCGCCTTCCTCCAGTTTTTGGCATCCGAAGCTAAGAGATATAGCGCGAAATTTAAAACAGTGGTTTTTGCATTTCACTTCATTATTACTGCTCCACTACTGGCCACGTTTTGATTCCACAGAAATCATTTGGAAGGAAAACTTGGTTAATCAAAAACAAGTGAAGCAACAATAAATTTGTGAACTGAATTACCTCAAATTATGGTCAATCATATTGATTTCCAGTGACAATTCAACTCATGTATGAAAAATCACATATGCCACAGTGTAATTGTCAGTAAAGTAAACTGCAACTTTCACAGCGACAAATGCACTAGTTGTTTTTTCACTCATTCATTTGTTTATCAATTATCGCGGTGTTGTTTCCAAAATGAATACAGTTTGCATTGATATGTTTCTAAATTTCTTATTCATTGAATTGTCCTGCCGAATCACACTCAATGTTTGTATTGATATCGGGTAAATTTGTGTTGTTCAAATTCTGAACTGTTTCCTTTAGCAAATTGACTCGAAAAACTGTCAACCTAAAAATGCTCCACCTTTGGTGTCGCGTTTTTAATAGTTGACAGTTTTTCTCGTCTAATTGCTAGGCAACAGTTTCTTATTAAACAACCCAAATTTACCCGATGTAAAAACTTTTTAACAAAAAATTAAACCGACAAAAATATCAACTGAAAAGCAAAAAATAAAATAAACCTTCTTAGTTTAATTGATAGTTGAGCTCCTAAACTAATGTGAGTAACTGATTTTGAGTCGGCGCCAAACAAACAATTATCGAAGATCATTATCTATGAAAGAAGTCATCGAAATGCAGCCGTGCATCTCGCCGCCATCATTTTACGCTTCACCTAATTCAATTGCTAGTTTGTTTGGCGCCGACTCAAAATCAGTTACTTACATTAGTTTAGGAGCTCAATTATCATTTAGACTAAGGTTTATTTCATTTTTTGCTTTTCAGTTGATTTTTTCGTCGGTTTAATTTTTTGTTAAAAAGTTTTTATTTTTCAATTTTTTGTAGCTAAAATCTACCAATTACTACCTACTTGTTTTTTGATTACTTCCAAAATACTTACTTACCCACCTTACTTCAACTATTACCAGTTAAATAATATGATTATGTACTTTTACTATTTGTTGTAATATAAATTATTTTCGTTGTTCTGGTTAGTTTATTTCATTACTTTGTATATCATTCCATCCTCTCATAAAATATACTGATTTTGACGGAACAATTATCGAAGATCATTATCTATGAAAGGAGTCATCGAAATGCAGCCGTGCATCTCGCTGCCATCATTTTACGCTTCACCTAATTCAATTGCTAGTTTGTTTGGCGCCGACTCAAAATCAGTTACTTACATTAGTTTAGGAGCTCAATTATCATTTAGACTAAGGTTTATTTTATTTTTTGCTTTTCAGTTGATTTTTTCGTCGGTTTAATTTTTTGTTAAAAAGTTTTTATTTTTTACTTTTCAGTTCCGTATTTCGTCGGTTTAATTTTTTGTTAAAAAGTTTTTATTTTTCAATTTTTTGTGGCTAAAATCTACCAATTACTACCTACTTGTTTTTTGATTACTTCCAAAATACTTACTTACCCACCTTACTTCAACTATTACCAGTTAAATAATATGATTATCTTCTTTTACTATTTGTTATAATATAAATTATTTTCTAAATGGTTAGTTTATTTCATTACTTTGTATATCATTCTATCCTCTCATAAAATATACTGATTTTGACAGATGTGGAACAAGAATAATGTCAGTAGCGATCTGTCATTGTCAACTACGTATGTGTGTGCCGATGTTCACTAGTGAAAAATCAATTATCCCCTATTTTTCTACCCGTGAGGGTGGCTAATTCCTTCCGAAATCCAAATATAAGGTATAACCTATCTATTAAAAAAAAGAATCATCCAAATCGAAGAACCCAGTACAAAGTTATGCCTGATAGAATCGGTTAACGGACCAGAATTCAGTGGGTGAGTGATCAATATCCTTCATTTCGCTACCCTTAGGGGTGAATTTCATCTTTTAAATTCAAATGGGACCAAATTCGAAGTACACCCTATCCACTGAAAAAGTAATTATCGGAATCGGACGCCTCAGTAAAAAGTTATGCGTGATCATACATAAAAAAATATGATGGAAAAAAAAATACGGGTCGAATAGAGAACCTCCTCCTTTTTGGTTTCGTCGGTTAAAAATACAAACCTCTCGTGCAATTATAAAAAAATCTTAAGGAGTATATAACCATGGTAATGAAACTATATGAACTCAGTTCGAAATTTATTGGAAAATATATATTTCATAATAATCTATAGTGAAACTATTAACCAAAAACTTACACAAAAACGATTCCATTCAAAATATATTCCCTACCATAAACAAATGTTTTTTCGGAATAATAAATACTCTTTTTATTAATTTGATAGTCTAATAAGAACAATATTGAATAAGAATGAACAATAGAATAAAAACTTTTTAACAAAAAATTAAACCGACGAAATACGGAACTGAAAAGTAAAAAATAAAATACATCTTCTTAGTCTCAGTAACTGAGCTCCTCAACTAATGTAAGTAACTAATTTTTAGTCGGCGCCAAACAAACAAGCAAATGAATTAGGTAAGGCGTAAAATGATGGCATCGAGTTGCGCGGTGACATTCTGATAATTTTTTTGAAGTAATTTAATGATGTTCGTTGATTGTTTGTTTGCTGCCGACTCAAAATTAGTTACTTACATTAGTTTAGGAGCTTAGTTACTGAGACTAAGAAGGTTTATTTTATTTTGTACTTTTCAGTTCCGTATTTCGTCGGTTTAATTTTTTGTTAAAAAGTTTTTATTTTTCAATTTTTCATACTACCTACTTATTTTTTGATTACTTCCAAAATACTTACTTACCCACCTTACTTCAACTATTACCAGTTAAATAATATGATTATCTACTTTTACTATTTGTTGTAATATAAATTATTTTTGTTGTTCTGGTTAGTTCATTTCATTACTTTGTATATCATTCCATCCTCTCATAGAATATAATGGTTTCGATGGATGTGGAACAGAAATAATGTCAGTAGCGATCTGTCATTGTCAACTACGTATGTGTGTGCCAATGTTCATAAGTGAAAAATCAATTATCCCCTATTTTTCTACCCGTAAGGGTATAAAATTCCATTCGAAATCTGAATATAAGGTATACCCTATCTATCAAAAAAAGAATCAGCCAAATCAAAGACCCCAGTACAAAGTTATGCCTGATAGAATCGGTTAACGGACCAGAATTCAGAGGGTGAGTGATCAATATCCTTCATGTTACTACCCTTAGGGGTGAATTTCATCTTTCAAATTCGAATGGGACCACCTTCGAAGTACACCCTATCGGAATCGGACGCCTCAGTAAAAAGTTATGCGTGATCATACATAAAAAAATGATGGAAAAAAAATATACGGGTCGACTAGAGAACCTTCTCCTTTTTGGTTTCGTCGGTTAAAAATGACGAGAAAATGTAACTTATTTTTCCAGTGAACGTTGTTTCCGGCTCTTTTCCCTTGATAACTGCAATAACTTTTCTACACAAAAAATACAAACACCATCTAACTAACAACCCAACCTAACCTCTCTGACAGTATAACCTCACCTTCAATACTGAATTGTCTGCCACAAATTCGTAAATTACTATAAATAGTCTCACACCTGGTACATTGATCAGTACTTTACTGTTAATATTCTCCAGTCAAACATAAAAAACAAGGGGCTCATTTTTGGGAAACCGATGTTGGCTACTCCCCCTGTCTTTCCAAGAATGAACACAGCACTTTTTCAAAAAATTTTTATGGTTGGAGGTACTCTTTATTTCGGCAAAGAAAAATATAAATCACACACTACACAAGAAAAAACAATTATATAATGCAGCAAGCAAAAAAAGAGTTGACGCAATCCACAATCCACTCAAAATTGAAAACAACAATGAAAACACAAAACGTGTTTTGTGAATGAGAAATGATGCGCACGCAGAAAGGCACGGAACAACACCCCAACAGTATCGCCATCTTTAGATTGGCCGAGGCGAAACATATAACCAAGTCGAAGATTATAGTTCTACGAACAAGATCCCTCACAGAACAGTTGGCGCGAAAATGAGATGAAATCCTTGAAATTTACTACAATATTCACATTTCTGTCAAAAACCAGATGACTGCTAGATTTTTCTTGACGTCTATCTGTCGATTTTTCCAGAGTGATTTCTTCTTAGACGGCCTTTTTGGGATCATGGAAACTTCCACGAAGGAAGAAGAAAAGGTAGGAAAGTGGACTGATGTATCTAGACGATGAATTGACTTGAAAATTAGGGGCATTGGAAAATGTCCCCGATGACATTGTTCAAGCCATTCACTGCCCATCTCTGCCGGACTATTACCTCTCTAACAACCTTCTGACCTGAAGAAAATTTGAGATTTCATTGTAGATATCATAAAATATGTTGATGAAGTTGAGAAAACGATGAATCCTGGTCTTCAACAGTCTAGGCTGCTTCCAGCTATCCTAGAATGACTTATCCGGAAAAGGTGAGCCCTACTAACATAGGCGAGGAGAGAAAACAATCTAAATCAGATTTTTTTTTTAATTTTCAGTAACACCCACATGAGATAATCGGAGGAGAGGGATCTAGGTCAAGCAGTTGGTCGGAGGAAAAAGGCCCACTCTCAATATCGATAAGGCTAATTATAAGTATTATTATCACTTTTTGATAAACACATGAATTCCACAAGTAAGCGTGTACTTTTCATTCTATGAAGATATCTTGATTTTGGCTAGTAAATTCCGAACCCTCACAGAGTGTTCCATGGCTCTTCAGAAAAAATATCCACTATATTTATAATTTTCCATCTCCAAATCAAATATACTTATAGTCAGAAGATTGTACAAAATTAAATATAAAAGTAATAATGAAAATATTTGACTTGCTAGTTACTAGATAAATTACAATCACAAGTTGAAAAAAATTATTACAATGGGCAAAGGTAGTTCAGAAAAGATACAAATTAATTTATACATATATGAGTCATTTTACTACGAAGATAATTTGAATTCTTGCGATAAGATAGTCGTGTTGTCTGCCAAAATAGTGAACATCTCTTGATTTGCCCAAAAGCTGAGAGACTATCAGTTTTCACAATTTGGGTTCTTTCACTCAGATAGGACGGAACGGATTGAAGCTGTAGAGATGAACCTCCGGTCAAGGCTTCAGATATATCACAAAACACTGCATTTCTATGATGAACAATTTCAAACGCTGTTTTGTGTTGATAATGAATACGCTAGAAAAAACGGTATGGATTTTATTACAATCATCAAATGGGTTTTTATGATTTCCAATCAAGCACATTTACATAATTCATACTTCTCCAATTGCAGATCCTTTATTAAAAAAATATTCACACTACTCGGTACACACAGTCCGATAACTATAGTGAAACTCGAATTAAAAATGTAAAGTTTACTTCGATAAAAAAAAGCTAGAGGATAATTAGGGACAATTTAATGAATACATATTCAATTTACATATTAGGTAATTTAGAACCGTCATCGGTCCTTAGCAACTCTGCTAGACGTACTAGAATTAGACCGTTTTAAAAGTTAGGTTTCGTTTTGTCCCTGGAAAGTTTTGCCGATGTCATAGTAACAAAAACACAGCCCCTCATGGGATTTTTTGTGTATGCATCAACTTGTCTAGTATATAAATCACTACACTCAACAGTAACCTGTTTTCATCACATTTTCGTCAATCCCCGCGAAGTATCCATGGCTTAGGTAGCTTGTCATGAACTTAACAAGAAACATAAAAAATTTAATAATGTATTCATCTGAAACCGAACTTTGAATAGTTAGAATCTAATGTAGATTTTTTTGGTTCGATCGTCAATTGCAGATTCAGTGATCCAGTCCTTTTTGAGAATTTCATGATTCAATATAGATACATTGACCTAACCTAACCTGCCCAACAAAAATGGAGTCCATATTATATATCCATCGTCAATAAGTGAAACTCTTCGACGCATTCTGAAAACTAAAACAATCATTTATAAATCATGAAATGTTGAAATATCAATTGTGTCAATTCATCGATTGAATTTCATGCCTATATAAATGAGAACATATTCTCTTAATATTTCATCCCATTCGAAAACCTTGATATTTCCTACATTTTTTTAATACGAAAACACCCAAAGGTCCGAAGCGTTTTCTCGTCCCTTGATGTCACATGACATGTCACATGATTGGCTACACCCAAGCTGAACCAAACTCTGATTTTAGGAAAGAAATCAAAAGTGACAGCATTTGGAGGATTTTGAAATAATTTTACTATTTCATTCATGAATTAGGGTTAGTGATTTTTCTTGTCCTCTACTCTTTGACCAAGTGTTGCCATTTGACTAACACTTATATGTGTGGGTGTTTTGTGTTTCAGTAGTAATTTGGTTTCACGAGTGGGTGAGGGCGGGGAGGGGTTAGTTCAGCCCTGTGGTGCCACCTGCACAGGGCTAAGGCCGATTACAGCAAAATTTCGCCTCGTTTCTCGGAAGCTCCGGTGTGGCAGCGCTTTTTTTTGAGATTTCGGTGCCATACATCCGCCGCCCTCAGACCAGATGAATGTCCACACACCGTCTCATTCGTCGAACGGCCGCGGCCCGTGCACCCCAAACCACGTGAAAGTGAGGTTGGATTAGGACGCTAAAACTCTAACGAGAAGTATCCACCCTGGAAATTTGTAACATCATTTTTCAAACACCCCTTATATTATATTCTGGCAAATAAATAAAATAATTGAATCTTCATATGTGCTAACTGTTGGAATATCCAAAAACTAAAAAGCCACTTCTAGATAACTATTTGAAATTTTGTATAAGTTAGGTCTAGGCATATACTATTTTTTCATTATCTTGTTTTGCTCTTCAAGTGATATACAGTGCTTCTCAAAAGTCCCCTCCCTCCCTCTTATTTTTGGAACGATTATACATAAACAAGTGAAATTTGGAAACTGAATATTAAAGGTTGTAATTTTCTCTACTAGTGATGCTAGATGACGAAATCGTCAAAGATGACCAATAACTTTAAATGGAATCATACGGCAAGCGACACCTCTTTTAAAAGGTATCGAAAAAACCTATTCAATGATACTAATTTTGTTTGTGTTTATGGCAGTTTTGGCAACTCGCTTTCAAAAAACGCAAAGCTGTGATGAATTAAATCAGTTAATACTAAAATTCCAAATTCAAGCTCCGCCTCTGGATAGTTGTCAAATAATCTGACGTTTTTGTTAGTCTACCTAATTCGACGTTTTTGTAATTGTCCAAGTTTTTGTACATTTAATAATTTGTGTATTGTTGATCGAACTGTTTTAGCAGCTTTTCAATATTTTTGTACATTTTAATAATTTGTTGAACTGTTGTGAGGCGAACGTTTAAGTGCTTCAAGAAGCGAAATGGTACGTGCTTTAGGTGATAAAGTAGCAGCGATCCTAATACTTGGTGAAACTGGACAAAATATTCATGCAGCAGAACGCATTTTTAATGAGAGGTTTCCTGATCGCTCCGTTTGGAGGACTTATTTAAATGAGCTTCTTCGTAAGTTTGAAACAACGGGTAGTATTGATAATGCGAAACGATCTGGAAGACCCCAAATTTCTGATGAGAAAAAAATTGATATACTAGCAGAAGTAATACTTAATCCTACTTCTTCAACAACTCACGTTGCATCTACCTGTGAAGTCAGTCGAAGTACAGTACACAGGGTGTTGAAAAAAAACAAATTTCATCCATACAAATTGAAAACGGTTCATCAACTCTCAGACGACGACCCAGACCAAAGACTAGAATCTTGTGAAAATATGGAAACTAAAATTAACCAACAGCCAGACTATGTCCAAACAATTTATTTTAGTGACGAAAGTACCCTCTATCTAAATGGAAATGTAAATACACAGAATGTGAGGTATTGGAGTGACGCAAATCTTCACCTGTTTCGTGAAACACATACCCAATTTCTCCAGGTGAATGTTTGGGCAGGTATCCTGGGAAACCACATCGTTGGGCCTCTCTTCAACCGACGAAACCAAAAAGGAGGAGGTTCTCTAGTCGACCCGTATATTTTTTTTCCATCCTTTTTTTTATGAATGATCACGCATAACTTTTTACTGATACGTCCGATTCCGATAATTCTTTTTTCAGTGGATAGGGTGCACTTCGAATTTGGTCCCATTTGAATTTAAAAGATGAAATCCACCCCTAAGGGTAGAAAATCAAGGACTCTGAATTCTGGTCCGTTAACCGATTCTATCAGGCATAACTTTGTACTGGGTTCTTCGATTTGGATGATTCTTACTTTAATAGATAGGGTATACCTTATATTTGAATTTCGAAAGGAATTAGCCACCCTTACGGGTAGAAAATTAGGGGATAATTGATTTTTCACTAGTGAACATTGGCACACACATACGTAGTTGACAATGACAGATCGCTACTGACATTATTCTTGTTCCACATCCGTCAAAATCAGTATATTTTATGAGAGGATGGAATGATAAACAAAGTAATGAAATGAACTAACCAGAACAACGAAAATAATTTATATTACAACAAATAGTAAAAGTAGATAATCATATTATTCAACTGGTAATAGTTGAAGTGAGGTGGGCAAGTGAGTATTTTGGAAGTAATAAAAAAACAAGTAGGTAGTAATTGGTAGATTTTAGCCACAAAATATTGAAAAATAAAAACTTTTCAACAAAAAATTAAACCGACGAAATACGGAACTGAAAAGTAAAAAATAAAAACCTTTTAATAGAAAATCAAACCGAC
This sequence comes from Gonioctena quinquepunctata, assembly GCA_018342105.1. Lineage (NCBI taxonomy): Eukaryota > Metazoa > Arthropoda > Insecta > Coleoptera > Chrysomelidae > Gonioctena > Gonioctena quinquepunctata. The sequence continues at coordinate 29,034 of JAFIRS010002249.1, read as the reverse complement.
GAAAAAATCAACTGAAAAGCAAAAAATAAGAGAAATATTCTTAGTCTAAATGATGATTGAGCTCCTAAACTAATGTAAGTAACTGATTTTGAGTTGGCGCCAAACAAACAAGCAATTGAATTAGGTGAAGCGTAAAATGATGGCAGCGAGATGCACGCCTGCGTTTTGATAACTTTCATAGATAATGATCTTTGATAATTGTTTGTTTGGCGCCGACTCAAAATCAGTTACTTACATTAGTTTAGGAGCTCAATTATCATTCAGACTAAATATGTTCATTTTATTTTTTGCTTTTCAGTTGATTTTTTCGTCGGTTGAATTTTTTGTTAAAAAGTTTTTATTTTTTTCAATACTAATTTAACTGGTGAGGTTTATCTGGAGCTGTTGCAAAACGCAATAGAACCGTTAATCCTTGAAATTTTGGAAGATAATCCAGATGAATTCGGCAATTTGAAAATAACATTCCAACAGGATGGTGCACCTCCACACTATTACGGTGCAGTAAGACGGTATTTGGATGAGGAGTATCGTGGTAGATGTATTGGACGACGAGGTTCAACGGAATGGCCAGCTCGATCACCAGACCTCACACCTTTGGATTTTTTCCTGTGGGGGTACCTCAAATCGAAGGTTTACGCCACTGAACCTGACAATATTGACGTTTTAAAGCAACGTATTGTTGCAGAATGTGAGGCTGTTTCCGCAGACACATTTGCAAAAGTACGAGAAGAGTTTAAAAATAGGATATTCCACTGTCAGGAAGTAAATGGAGGTCACTTTGAGCAATTTCTTTGAGTAGATACTGATTCTTAAATCTGTAAATAATATCATACTGAATGGAATTTAAATTTTAATGTTTACTAATGAGCCATTAAAACTGCCATAACTACAAACAAAATTAATATCATCGAATAGGTTTTTTCGATACCTTTCAAGAGAGGTGTCGCTTGCCGTAGGGTTCCATTTAAAATTATTGGTCACAATGGCCTTGTGACGTCATCTTTGACGATTTCGTCATCTATCATCACTAGTAGGGAAGTTTACAACCTTTAATATTCAGTTTCCAAATTTCACTTGTTTATGTATAATCGTTCCAAAAATAAGAGGGAAGAAGGGGACTTTTGAGAAGCACTGTAAAATCAATTTCTGTCGATGTCTCGAATAGTTTTTTTACGATCTATTGTTTTTTCTGGTCGTTCGAAAGTAAAAATAAATGTTTCATATAACTTGTGCAGTATAAGAAACGTTTTTAATCTTCAAACACAGGTTGAGTGCCTCAGTTGGATAATTTTAAATAGAAAATATTGATTTTTAGTAACATTTATAATTTATTAAAAATTAAATAATTAACATTTCTTATCATATTTGATTCCGATAAAAGAAATTATTCTCAAATAAAACACAAGAATTACAATCCCCAAGAATCAAAATCTATCGACACCCCTGCCTTTATTAAATTGTCGGATTTCGTTACCGAAAAGAACGACTTGTGCGAAATGACAGAAATTATCGGCAAACCATATTTACCTTTCTGTAACCTTCACCCTTGAAACGTAAAAATAGATATGCCTCCTCCATTTATCAATGCAGTTGCACGCGAGTTCCTTGTGATTTCCGATTTGATAAAGATTGAGAAATTAGGCATTTGCATAATTTGATAAACCAAGGTCGAACCCGCGAACTTGTACTTGGATGCAATTGAGGAAATGTTCTTCATCTATTTTTAATGCAAAGCACGTAACTAGTATAGTCTAGTTCACAAACTCAAAATGGTGTTAATTCATGTTAAAGCTCGTAAAAATATGATTCGTAAAGAAGTCTAGAAAAATGTGCAGAAGTTTCAAATCCGCACATAAACAATTGCAAATTGAGATAATAAAAAAGAATTTAGTTTTCTGCAAATAACTATTAACATTTAAGAAATAAAAAAAACAATGAAGAGGGAAGAAATTTCCAATAAAATAGTCCCCAACTCCGGAACTCTATCTCTCTATTATTAATAATTGTAATGTTGAAAATGAGCTCTGCGTGGCGAGCGCTAAGCCGTTACGTTGCCCCAACCGGCCTTAGCAAGTAAAAAATATATACCAATAAATATTAATTAAAATTAAAAAGGAGGTATTATCCAGATACTTGGAAGAACAATATCTCGCTAAAAAAACACTGATTTTTCATTAAATGAGCCTAGTGTTATAGTATATCCATTCTCAGTTGAATAATTCATCTTCGACTCAAAATATAGGGTTCGTTCAAAATCGTATATATTATAACGTTGAATTATGAAGGAAACCGGAAAATTAAATAAATATAATTCCCCGTATAAAGTATATAGTAGACCAAATTGAGTTAAAACTATTCTCGAATAAAAAGCAGTCGATAATTTCGCTGACCGCTTATAGCATAAATTACCAAAAACCACTACAGATTATACTTTATCGGGTTTGGGGTATGGATAATAGATTTAGAACAGTGGCGTAGTGTGTGTCTGGGCCGAGGCAGCCATGTATAGCGAACAACTGCAAGAACATTTTTTTGCAGTAGTCGAAAGTACCATCCACATAAAATTTCTGGCTCAAGCAAATCTGCTTTAAATTTGTACAACAACAAATGAAAGTGTTTAATACTAATCATTTACTATTCAATGTGCCACATAGGTAGATTTCGACCTTCTAGAAAGTTCAATATCAATCAAAAAGTCAGAATACCTGCTTAGATTGATTTAAATAATTATTATTTGTTGAATTTATTTTACCGAAGAATAAACAGTAGAAGTGAATGTCTTTTGATTGCTATTTTCATGTGATTTTCGAATGATATCTCGTACATTTTAAAAGATGTAACAAAAGTTCGGAAAACTCTTTTTTAATGTTCAATAATGACAATTGTGGCGAAGAAGAAAAAATGATACATTGACGAAGTGGAAAAACCCAGTTTCCTTTACGAGAAAAAGTGACAGCGGAGTATTTATCGAAGTAATTTTTTGATAAATCCGAACTTATTATTACAATTAGTACAAAAAGAAAAATATTATATTCTCATATTTGAAACTGAGAAAAAGTAGAAGCAAATTAGAAGCAAATTAAAATTGAAAACAAAAATATTTTTCGAAATCAAAAATATTTAAACAGGAAAAATAAAAAGTTGACATTTTATAATTTTTGCTTTGACATATTTATATAAGGGTGGAGAAAATGGATTTGAGAGATAGTAGAAAAGTTGGTTTGGAAGAAGGTGTAGAAGGTAGAGAGAGGGGTGATCAGGAACAAGGAGAGAGTAGTAATGTGAGAGGGAGTGAAATAAAAAGTGAGAGTACACAAATGGAGAGTTATTTTGAAATTTTGATAGAAGAAATAAAAGATATGAAAGTAAACTCAGTAAGGATGGAAGAAAAAATGGAAAGAATGAATAAGGAAAACCAGAAAAAATGGAAAGTATGAAAAATGAAATGAAAGATGAAAGGAAAGAACATATGGCGAGAATTGAAGGAAAAATGGAAAGAATGAATGATGGAATGAGAGAAAGTATGGGAAGAATGGAGGAAAGGATGGAAGAAAAAATGGGAAATAAAAAAAAAAAAAAATTTTAAAAAAATAAAAGAGTTGAAAGAAAACACAGCAAGTATGGAAGAACGATCGAGAGAAAATGTGAAAGAAAATATGGAAAGGATGGAAAACAAATTGCAAACGAAATCTGAACAAAATAAAGGAGAATTTTTACAAATGCATAAACAATTAGAAACAAGAATAGGACAAAATAATGAAGAATTTTATGTAGCTATGACTCAAGAAATATCAATGATCAATATTCAAGTAGAACAAAATGACAAACGAATAAAACATATCACAGTAAATATAAGTAATAATAATGAAGAAGTTAAGAAAGATATAAATATGATTAATAAAAAATTAGATCCTCAACAAAAGGACACAAATATAAAATTTATTACAGTAGAGAATGGAATTTTCAATATAAAAGAAAGTAACAACCTGAATACAAATGAAAATCAAAATCAGGAAAAAAATTTAATTTCAGAAAGAGAGGATAAACAAATACAAAATATGAAAATGAATATTGATGATAAAAATAATGAGTTTATAGATTATATAAATGTGATAAATAAAAAATTTGAGATGCAAAAGGGGAAAAGAAATAATAAAGTAACAAAAATGAAACATGACAGAAACATGGCGAAATTGAATTTTGAATTGCAAAAAGGAAAAATAAATGATGAAATAATGATAATGGAAAATAATGACATTTACATGGCTAATAAAACTTTTGAAATGAAAGAAAGAAATACAAACAATGAAATAATAATAATGTATAGTAAAATGTCTAATATAAAACTTGGAAAGAATTTGAATGAATATGATGATCTAAAACAAGAAAAATTCAAAATTTTGACAAAAGAATGAAAAAAGAAAATGAAATGGAAAATAAACTTGAAGGAAAAATACATCAATGAGAGAAAATACTAGGGGAAACAAATCAACAAATGAATTGAAATTTGAAGAAAGAAAGTAATAATATTGAACAACAATCAATTTTATGAAAAACATAAAATTTGATACAATGATTGGTACAGATTAGCTAGAAAAAGTAAAAAAAAAACAAGATAGATTAAGAAGGAAAAATATAGGAATGGATAAAAAATAATATGAATTTTGAAGAAAAATGAAAAGAAATGAAGATAAAAATTTGTTTTTGTGTATTAAAAGAATGCATGTTAGAAATGAAAGTGGAAATGATAATAATAATAATAAAAAAGTATATTATAAGAAATATAATGATGATGATAAAGGTATATTGATAAATAAAATGAAGGTATATTAATAAAGTATGAATAAATATAATTAGTTAATGATGTATGAATAAAGTATAGCGAAAGAGTATATGCACAAAATAAAAATAAATGAATTGAGAGATTCAGATTAATAAATATCCAAGTCAATATAAAAACTGAGAATAATGAAGGAAAAGATAGGAAAAATAATAAAACAAAGTATAATTGAAAGGAGTACCAATAATTTAAAAAATCTAATCAATATTGAAAATATATCATTATAAAATATAAAATGAAAATAAAATAATAATAAAATATAAAATGTCATGAATGATGTAATCTTGGAAAATTTTCTCTTTTGATTTGAAGAGAAGGCCGAAGTCAGGTTTTTCTGAAACAAAAGAACGTAATGTTAGTAGTTGTAAATAATAAATTAATATTCAAATTTTACCAGCAAGTATTAAAATATTGAATATGAATTTAGGAAATTTGTTGTGTTAGGAAATGTTGTAAAATAATTAAACTTATAATTATCATTATTATTATTAGGTATTTTAGTTATCGTCGATAATGCTATGTTGTTTTGCAATTTTCTTTACCTTTTTACTATTATAGAGTCTTATACTATGCTCCAGTCGATGCATATGTATCGAGAGGGCAGTCCTGAAATAGTTCTATCATCAAAAGTATGTGACCAAGGAAATATCTAATGAAAATCCACAAATAAATCATATCAAATTGAAATCTATAGAGAACATTGAATTTAAAGTAAGATCAACTGATATATAAGTTTTGAACATCCTGTATGACAATTCACATCAACAGGAAACCCACCAATGGGAGATCAAGAGAGTTTGTGTGGGAAAAGTGATGATATATAAAAGATGTGTTAGCAGAAACTGTAAAAATATAATTTTATACAAATTTTTAAATGGTATGTATGATTTAGAATTAGATTTCATTCATAAAATCATTAGTAGTAATTAGAATAACAAATAATTAGGTAAGAAGTGACACTAAATTCAAAAATCCGTGAGAAAATGAAAAATGTGTGTGTTACCATGGGAGGAGATAACAAGTTTGGAGAAGGTTGAAAAAGTTACAGAAGAGAAGCCACGTACAGAAATTTCTGAAAGACATATTATTAGACAATAGACAAGAAAAAAAAATCGGTCAAGCAATTCCGAACGAGAGATATTCCTAAAAGGCACAACCGAGAGAAATAAGTTATCAAAAATTTCCACTTACCTGGTATAGAAGAGAAATCCATGAAAGAACGCACGTAAGCTGTCATTGCAATCCCAGAAGTACGTCCGTGTTTTATCTAACCACACTTTTTCCCCACTGAACAGCATTTCATATCGAATCGTTAGTGCCAAGTCGGCAATACAGATCACAGAACCGACTGCTGAGAAGGAGCTGACTCATGTTCATAGGCGTACCTGACTGAGCTGGGATAAGGTAAAGGAAAGTGGTTTGAAAGGAGAAGGGTAAGATAACAAAGCCGGAGTTTTCATTTGTTATGATAGGGATTCAGAAATTGAAATCTGCGAAATAAATTCACAAAAAATGTATATAAATTCAAAATCAATAACCAACTTATCATATAAAATATAATATATATATATATATATATATATACGAAAGGATGAATATCGGGGGGACTTTAAATAAAAAATGAAATAAATTTACTGGACATAGCCCTCAAAGAAAAGTGTTAACCGTAGACACGTGTTTTGGGCATTCGGCCCTCATTAGTAAGGTGAAGACGTGCAAGGATGAACAACACTTGGTGGTGAATGACAAATCAACGGAGTCAACAACAGAACCATCCGCACATTTGTGGTTTCGGTTAGCAGACCCTGCATTCCAGGGCAACAAACAACGTCACCACGGAGGCAGCTATAGCTACCTGCGTGACATCCGAGTCCAGGATTGATAACATGGAAGGGAGGAATATTGAGGGGACTGTTGAAAACAAAATGGAAGAAATTTAATGGACATAGCCCTCAACGAAAAGTGTTAACCGTAGACAAATGTTTTGGGCTTTCGGCCCTCATCAGTACGGTGAAGACGTGCAAGGATGAACAACACTTGTAAATGACAAATCAACGGAGTCAACAACAGAAACCAACCATTGCTTTGTCATTTACCACCAAGTGTTGTTCATCCTCACGTCACCGTACTGATGAGGGCCGAAAGCCCAAAACTCGTGCCTACGGTTACCACTTTTTGTTGAGGGCTATGTCCATTAAATTTCTTCCGTTTTGTTCATATAAATATGTATATAACTGTTCACTAGGGCTGCACCTGGATTGATGGTTATCAATTCGCCGCGCCGGTTTATTATAAAAGACATGGATGGTAGATTTCAAAAGCAATTGATGATATACTTAAATTTGGAAAGATACAGAAAAATATTTATATTCAATATTCAATTAAGAATGTTTCCCTTTTCAATACCGTACCTATTCCTAAAATTCCACAATGTAAAAAAATATACATATCATTATTTTAGAAACTTTGTTGGTAAATTCGGGGGGTGATATAAATCCTAAAACAACATGATGTATATATATATATATATATATATATATATATATATATATTGTTATGTTAGGAAGGACCAGTAATATATTTTAAAGATGAAAAAGAGAGAATTTTTTGAAAAAAAACCACAAAAATTATAAATACTTAATAGTTAGTAGTTCATGAGAAATTGTTTTACATTTTTTTGATATTCTATTTCCTTCATGAAGCCTCTGTATAATATTGATAGGTTGAAATATGCAAATACTATAATGCAATCATTTTCATACACTGTCAAAATGATTACAACCTATAATTGTTTAATATACAACAAAAAAGTCTAGATATACAAAATCATTCTGTATTAAATGTGATCAACAAAATTATAAGCTTGAAACATACAGTATATGAAATTGTATCTAACTAAAAATAGCCAATGGGAGAACAAGAAACTTCTTGATGACAATAGCCAATCAGGGAACAGAGATGGGGAGATAAAAGATTTGAAATTGTGGAAAAGAGGAACTGAGAAACGTCAAAGATAATTATCATCAATTATTGTATTTACTTTATAAGAAATGTAAAATATATTAGTTCATAAGTTTTCTCAAATAACACCAAAATAGTGAAAGTTCGACAAGAAAGTGCGCGATTTTGAAAATTCAAATAAAAATGACAAAACAAGAATGGTATCCAGGTGAAGAGAAAACAAAGCGGAAGGAGATTGAAAAAAAATTTGGAAGGGAAGCCAGGTACAAAAATTGGAAAGAAAGAAATTTAGGATTTTATTAATGAGAAGGTAGTTTTTCAAACAATAAAAAACCAATACAACCTCTGAATAATCTCGACACAAAATAAACAAGGATAAAAGAAGATTGCCTTTTTGCTTCTCCACATGAAAACTTGTCCAAGCTGATTTCGTGGATTTTGGATGGTTCCTTTTGAAATGGTGAGTTCCTAAGATGAGTGGATGAAACAGGAATTCAGATTATGCCAGGTATTGCATCAGCGACATTCCAGTTCCAGGTATAAACTTTTTTAGTGCACATCACAAACTGAATCACTTTACAACATAACTTGTATATCTGAAGAACTCTATTTTATTTTTGTATTGAACTATAGAATAATTCTTCCAAGTCAAAAGAAAAAAGTGAGGTTATATACAATATCCAACACTGTTTCTTATTATTCTATGAACATTTATCAATTGCTTATAGTTATAAGTTATTTATCGCAGGCCAGGTTAATATAAGTTTTCCTGAATAAAGGAAATCATTGTTTTTGATAATTTCTGGCTTATTTTCCACATTGACATGCTAATATTTCACATATAAACACTGAACTGTTCAAGTGACACCAAGACAGGCAGTGGCTCTATTGCCAATAGCGACTCCTGAGGCGAAGGCGTACCAACTGAGTTAGTCGTGGTAAGAAAGGGTTATAACAATTGGCAGCAACGTGGCGAGAAAACAGTGACGTTAGCTAGCAATTATTATTTCATAACAATTAGCTATTATCATATCACAATATAACAATTGGCTTCCCATCTCGGAGCTGAATTGCCTACATAAGTATTAGAGGTATATCAAAATCAAAAAAATTTGGGAGAAAATATTTGTGGGGCAATAACAATAATGGGGAAAAATTAACAACAATTATTATTTAAAAGCTATCATTATTTCATAACAATTTGTCTTCCAACGAGGAGCGAAAATAAAAAGCAATTAATATTTCATAACAATATATATATATATATATATATATATATATATATATTATATATATATATATATATATATATATATATATATATATATATATATATATATATATATATATATATATATTTTTTCAAGTATGATAACAATAACGATGAATCATAATACGAATCGTATCGTATAAATAAGGAGGTGAAGCCATTAAAATTTGTCAGCTAATCAAAACATATTTTAAATAGATTGACCTACCCTTTGTAAATGAGGGCATCCTAAGACAACATAGTGGCTTTCAATGAACTATTTACTTACCTCTAATAGTTCAATCACTGTCAGTCAGAAAAGACCGACGACTGCAGAATCAATTTGCGGTCTTTTGTGAAATACAAAATTAGTTTTTAGAGATGACAGAGCAATATTATCATGTCTTTCTTGTTTGTTATTAATTAAATTACGAAGGTCAGCCTTGGGGTTGGTACATGAAACACCCGAGAATATTGATCCGTCTCATGATACTTTTTTTATTTTACACTTATACACCCTGCTTGCAGAACGTTGTGTTCATCTGTGAATAAGTTCATTTCATTTTACTTAATCGAAGAAAATTGGGTTTGTGGTACTACCTTTCACTATTCGGAAGTGAAAGGTAGCATATACTATAAACTATAGAAAGAGTATTATGACGGTCAAAATTGTCATTTTTTATAGGAATCGATTATATAGCAATTATGGAGCGTATAATCAAGGAAATAAAAATGTCCGTGACTCCACGCATGCACACGAGCTTTCACACATACATACGAGCTTCCACGCGCATATGCGCGCTTATAGTGAGACATAAAGAAACCGAGTAAAGTAATGTTTAGTATACCGGATAACAACAAAATCATTGGCCAGAAAGTCATTCAGTTGTTTTTTAAGTAAGACTTTTGACATTTGGATCGAAAATATAGTTCCTTAGAACCCATATTTTTCATGAAAAAACAATTGAATATCACTTGCGTTTTTTCCCCTAAAATAGACCTAGGTCGAGCATTTCAAGTGGCACCCTGTAGATATTTTTACGCCATTCGATAGAGCAAATGAATAATAGTTTGAAAAAACTAAAAAACACGCTTTCATAGAAAACCAGACTAAAAAAATAGAAAATAGAAAAAAAAATTATTTTATTTAAAAAAAAGCGTGGGGTGCATGGTATCGCCTCGGTGTGTAATGTACTATATAATTATTGATACCATGCACCCCACGCTTTTTTTGAAATAAAATATATTATTTTTATTATTTTTTGCAAATAAAAAAATGGAATGATTTTATCAAATCAGGTAATCATAATCTCCGACTCCAAAAACCCCTACATACCAATTTTGAATAGAATCAGACCATAATCACAAAACTTGGCCGCCATTTTGAAGCCGCCATTTTTAAAAAAATGGAATGATTTTATCAAATCAGGTAATCATAATCTCCGACTCCAAAAACCCCTACATACCAATTTTGAATAGAATCAGACCATAATCACAAAACTTGGCCGCCATTTTGAAGCCGCCATTTTGAATTTTCCAATTTTTACAGAAGAATCATGATAGTCGACTCCAAAAACCGCCACATACCAATTTTGAATATAATCAGACCATAATCACAAAACTCGTCCACCATTTTGGAGCCGCCACCTTGAATTTTTCAATTTTGACAAAAGAATCCCATCTCCGATCACAAAAACCCTTGGATACCAATTTTGAAGCGAATCGGACCATAATCACAAAACTCGTACGCCATATTGGAGCCGCCATTTTGTTTTTTCCTCACACAAAAATTTCTTAAAGCATTGTCACCGGAATTATGTACATCTGCCAAATTTCAAATCATTCGGACGTCTGGAAGTGGGTCAAAATCGCGCCCAAAGGAGTCGGTTACAAACAAACAAACAAACATACAAGTGAAGCTAATATAAAGCGTGTAAAAAATGGTGGCGCAGGGGAATTTTTTTCAAAAATCAATATGGTGGCCATCAACCTAATAAAATAGCAGATAAACGAGCACTCTTATTAGTTTTTGATGAAACATGCAAAAATGTTGATTCATCGTTATTCAGGATTCCTTTTAGTAATTCTTTCAAACTACATTCTTTCCCCTGAATTTTTTCGAAAATTTTAAATAGGAAATGGTTCCTTTATAAATAAACATTAAAGGATAAGTCAGTATCTACAGATGAATGCTTGACACAATATGCTCCTTGTTTTTATTTTCAATAAAAAAATCATTGAAGGTTGTCTTTTTCATTATACCTAAATAAATAACTACGTCTACATAAATTTTTTTTTTTTAAATACCTCACCCAAACCTAATCCAGAAACATTCGCAGGGGTATCCATAACAACTCACTAAAGTTTTACCACAAGCTTATGTATGGCATAAAACGCATAAAAATATAGGTAGATAAGTAGGCTTTGGAAACAAATTGTAGATACAATTGGTGATTGGTTACCATTAGAAACATCAGAAGAGTTGGATATACTTGTTCTCAATAAGTTTAATTTTGTATTCCCGTTATCGTGTATGAAAAGTTTCCTTTCGTCGTGTTTTGGTTGCTTATCTATGGCGAATGTAGGAAAAATGCCAGACAAGCGCAGTCATTATATGAAGAACGATTCCCAGATCGTGACGTTCCTTCAAAAAATTATTTTCCATGGTTAGTTCAACACACCGAAAATGAAGAAAATGCAGATGAAAATGCCAATGGCAAAGAAGTTGAGACAAATATTTTAGCTTACGTAGAATATGATTGAACTGCTTCCGTTCGAGAGTTGGTCAACCAGTGCAATGCCCTCTCGTGAAAGTGCTAGGAAAATTTTAAAGAAGCAAGGTTTCAAGTCTTTTGAATATCAAATTCAACATCTCATCTCAAATTGACTATATAATATCCAATTTGGAAGAAATACTTCATGTTGAAACTTTGGACCTGGGTCTTTCAGACCACCTCGCACAAATCATTGAATTCCCCTTCAAACCCTCTGAAAAAAACCAGACACATTATGTGTGCAGAAAAGACTCTCACACCCAGGAGCGGTATCTGAATTCAATTATCTTTTCACCAAAGAAAAACTTACATTAAATTTGACAGGGGATATCAATGAAGTGCTAAACCATTTCTGGCAACATTTTTCATGGTCTTTTGAGATTTCACATCCAAAACGGAAAATTAAAATATCTAACAACAGGGCTGAGGATATAAACATGAAATATTCCAAAGAAACTCTTGAGTTGAGTAATAAAGTTAGAGAATTAAACTGGCTTCGTAAACTCTCAAATGATGATAGGATATACTCGAAATACAAAACCATGAAAAATACTCTGAACAACCAAATTCAAACGAAGAGAACTAATCACTACTCTGCCCTGATTGAAAACTCTAATAATAAAAACCTAAAATGTTATGGGAGATAGTGAATACCAAATTGAACAAAACAAAAAAAGTATACAGACATAATATGCACATCAAACTGGATAATGAAACTATAGATGATACAAAAAAAAATAGCTGACATTTTCGTTAAATTCTTTTCAACATCTGCCGTTGACCTGGTAAAAAGTAATATATCCGATTCAACTCCTTCCTGTTGTACGACTATGAAACCCTCTGTTAATATAATGTATTACATACATTTTGAAATATATGAAATTGAAAATATCATAATAGACCTGAAAACAAAAATCTGTAGGCTTGGACGAAGTTCCCATATCACTCCTGAAGGAATGTGTTCACGAACTAGCGCCTACCTAACTCATATAATAAACCACTCAGTTGAAGTGGGAAAATTTCCAGACCTAATAAAAATATCTAAATGTACACCGATTTTAAAAAAAGGCGATCCAGCACTGGTAGAAAATCATAGATCTATCTGTGTCTCGGATCCAATTTCCAAAATTTTGGAAAAAGCAATGTACATGAGGCTGATCAATTTTTTTGATAAATATAAATTATTATCACCGCATCAACATGGGTTTCGAGCGGGCCTGTCAACCGAAACTGCATCAACTGATTTAATACAAAATATTCACGAAATTCTAGATAGAGACTCCCTTGCAGTTGCAATATTTTTCGATTTGTCAAGGGCTTTCGACACCATAGATCCATTTTTCTTGAAGACGAAACTCCATGCAATGGGAGTGAGAGGCTCCATCAATGACTGGTTAATATCTTTCACACTAAATCGTCGTATCGTTGTTGATATTAACAACACATACTCAAGCGAACAAACCATTGAACTAGGAACGCCTCAGGGCAGTGTTCTGGGACCGCTGCTGTTCTTGGTATATATAAACGACTTGCCGGAATTTTTTGAGGAGAGCAGGCCATTCATATATGCTGATGACACGGCGGTGATAGTCTCAGGAAACTCATATGAGGAGGTTACCCACAGAGTTGAAATAGCAATCAGCCAGTTTTCGTTATGGTGCAAAATTAACCACCTTGTTGTTAACCTGAAAAAAACCAGCTATATGAAATTCACAGGCAAATACAAATCACCTACCATTGATCCAAGTATACCATTTGGCAACACAAATATACAGGCGTCAACTCTTTCAACTTTCTGGGAACTCTAGTTGATTCGAAATTATCTTGGAAAGACCAAATAAATCACCTTTGTAACAAGCTCCATGAAACGTATTTTGCTATATTCTCCCTCAAAAAATATCTCAATGTTCAAGGTCTGATTAACGTCTACTATGCACTAGCATTCTCAACAATAAGTTATAATATAATTTCCTGGGGCCAAGCCACAGAGATAACTAGAGTCTTCACCCTACAGAAGCGCATTATTCGTCTAATTTTCAACTTAAAGTATCAAGACTCCTGTAGAAACCACTTCAAGAAACATCGAATATTGACAGTGGTCAGTATCTACATATTGAAAATATTGTGTCACATCCACAAAAGCAAACACAATCTAAAAAAGTGCTCTGAAATTCACAAACACAATACTAGAAATCAAAATAATATTTACACGGAGAAGTTTCATCATATGAGATACAAAAAAATCTCCGAGATTTGTGGAGTCACCTCTACAATTTACTGCCTGAATCACTAACAAATCAATCTCTGAAACGATTCAAGACTGATCTTGAAAAAATTCTATCCTCAAATAGTTTCTACGACGTTTCCGAATTTCAAAAATACTCAATATCTATAAAATGATTACCATTCAACTGTTCACTTTCAATTTCAACTGTATTATGGCTATAGTATTTGTAACTAACTGTTCATTATATTGCATCTGTCTCTAACCAGCCATAGATTTGAAAAACTCTAATGAGTTTCTAAAAAAAAAAGGCAGAAAGGTAATAAATAATCTAGCTATCTATCTAACATCACATATGTATTGTCTAGCCACTTGGACCTTCGGAGAGGGAATATCAAATAAAACACCAGTAACACTCTATGCACCTTCACTGTGTCACGATCTAAAGCCGTGTCCAACCAAAAAAACATTGTTGAAAACAATGTTAGTAATAAAAATTTACTGACAATGTTTTCCAACTAATTTCCAAACGTAGTACACACACAAAACATTGTTGCAAAATTTGTCACTAATAAATGATTTTTTTTGGAACTGTTCAAATCACAACGTCCAAACCGATTTCGACAGTCGGAAGAATCGTATAGCAGAAATGGAAGACGATGATATTATCATTGGGCAGCATCATGTGTAGTAATTCGTGAAACAAATAAAAGGAAGAAAATATGTGGGTACGTCCATTTTTTTGAAAAGTAGGAAGAGATACAGCGGTACTGATTTACTGGAAGACCTAAAATTTGATGACTTATTGACTGGGCAAATTCGAGGCAATGGAAGTTTCAAAACTGTATGCGAATGTCAAGTGCCGACTTCGAATATTTGATTAATGTAATCGGTCCCAAAATTGGTAAAGGGACACGAATTATAGAGAATCTATTCCAGTGAGAGAGATTGCATGTGGCACTGATATTTTTGGCGTCTGGAGACTCTTACCTTAGCCTCATGTATTTATTTAAAATATCGAAGCAAAGTATATCGGAAATCGTGCCTGAAGTTTGTGAAGCATTGATCGATGTATCGAAAGATTATGTACATGTAAGTATAGTCGTATATTTATTAATATAAAACCAATAATACAATGAAAACTAAAAATGTATAAAAAAAGAGTTAATCCTAATTCAAAGTAATTACATTGTCATTACTCATTGTTAAATTCAGTGCATTTCATATTTATTTAAGTTGTAAAAAGCTGGCCATCTCCTCCTCTTGAGTTGCTTCGGAAGTCGAAGCTGGAATGCGAAGGGGAGATTGGTATGTCTCATAACACCCTGGTTCCATAGTTTCACGTCTGTCTGTGCAGGGGGCATCAAATTCTCCCATGTCTGCACGATATAAAATGTTGTTTATTAAATGCTGTACAGTGACTTGAGCATGTTCAGTACGTAGTCTTTTGATTTTCGTCCTAAATACTCTCCATAAATGTCATAGTCATCTCGAGTTTTCCTCTCATTGTACATTGTCGTCATAATGTTGTATGCCTTATCAGCCTTAGCATCTTTGTTTTTTGTTTACCCGTTCTGACGACGGCTTTTAGGAACAATTCTTGTGGAATTTTGGAATTGATTTCTTGTATTTTGTTCACTACGAGTAGTATGTTCCTCTGTTGTATCACTTGAGATATAGTTACTATCTTCTACTGCTTCAGTACTTTGGGTTTCCATCTCATCGATTTCTATATCACTTCGACCTTCATTGTTGGATTCCTGAAATAATATATGACTATTTTATTGAAACATTTCATTATTTGTGTTCATTTCTTTATAGATGCCAACAACAGAGAAGAATGGAAGAACATTGCGAGGGATTTTGGAAACATTGTAATTTTAATCACTGTGTAGGTTCGATGGATGGAAAGCACATTACCCTGCAATCACCGTTCAATAGTGGAAGCGATTACAGTAGGAGATTTAAGCCGGTTCTGGGTCTCCCCACCACTATGACGTCACGTGTGACCTTGAATGGTTGCAGGTGTGCAATGTGGTGTGTGTTTGACTTCGAGATTTGAGATTTGTCATTGAGTTTTGACATTGGGTTTGGTCGACTTTGAGATTCGACTTCAGTTTTGACCTTGAGTTTGACCTAGAGATTCATAACATTGAGTTTTGACTTTGAGATTTGACCTTGAGTTTTGATGTTGGGATTGTTTCGGCAACCTTAAGATTTGATCTCGATGTTTGTTTGACCTTGACTAATGTTGTGGTGTAGGCATACATATTCTGTGTAGTCATGACCTTCATGAATCCTTGCTTCCTCAAGCGAGGAGGGCATTCATCCTGAAGCTAAAGTGAACTGCGAGTATTGATGAGTGTGTTGATGGTCGAGTGCGCAATGACCTTCACACCCCCATCTACTGGAAATGGGGTGGGAGGTCTCTTATAAAAATGTGTGGAGTCGTTGATGAGGAATCAGATGTTAGATAATATCATCAGAGTGAATACAGAGTACGAGAAGTTTCTCAATTCAGTGAGTGTATTTTTTATAAGGTGAAATAATCTATATTTTTTCATACAGTCTTACTATGTCTTTTCTTCCAAAAGTTGTGGATTTGAAGAGAATCAATTCTTCAATAATTGAAAAGAGGGTGGGAGCTTTTGAACAAAGACCAATATCATCATTACCCATCGGTAAAGCTTTCAACATAATTGGTATGACGATTTGCATAACCCGATATGGAGATCTATTCTGATGACATTACGTGATGATAATGATACATTATTCAAATCATGGTTGTCAAAAGTATTTCGGATGAATTCAATGTGGACGATGTCAGTTGCATAAATGCTTCAGATTTCAAATATACAATAACATATTTGGGTCAGAGTACACAAGTAGCAGGAGTTTAAGAACTCGACCTCTGAGTAGAATTCAACTACATTAAATGATATATTGTTTATATGTTAATAGTCAGGATATAGTGATTTTATGTTGAATATAGATATTTCTCCATTAAAAAATAACATTCAGTGTAGAAGTAATATATTTGGAGCATCACATTTTTCTCATGTAAGTAAAATTATTTGAATATCAATGGAATATATTAACAATTCTTTTTTTTCGTTTCAGTTTTCAATATGTGGATGCATTACTGAGTCAATGTTGGACGGAAGCCGTGGACATCAATACAGCCATCGAGAGATTGAACTCCTACTTGAATGCCTTGAGTCAAGATGTCCTCCATGCTACAGTCTATGATTTGAATGTTTGCTTCGATGAAGATGAAATCCAAAGATGTGCACATTTATCCGAGAAGTACGTCAAAGGGTGCAATACTTTGTGAGGAATTCAGTCAAGGAGCCTTGAACTTGACAACAATTCTGTGAAGCAATTATCAAATTGGATCTGGAAGGATTTCTCCACCCTTTACCATTCCTACCTGATGACATCATCGAAAATATCAACTATATGATGAATATGATGATGAATATGATCATGTAGATATTTGATATGAAATAAAACATATATTTACAAAATCTTGTTTATTTATTTTCCATTACACATAAACATCATTGATATACTTAAAAATATTCAGATATAGTACAAAAAAAAATATTGAACATTTCAAAATGAATTACGACAGAGCCATCCAATGCATTGTAAGTCAAGAAGGTGTCATGTATAATGAGTTATAGACTTTGGTGTTGGCTGGAAATTTAGTTTTCTTGTTTCAAACTCCAGCGTGTCCACTGTAGATGATTTTTGTGGCACTCGGTTGATGTGAGCAATCAATGATAAATAGGGGATTTTGTTGAAATTCTTCAAGGTCCATAAGAGTTCACTCATATCTTTTCATAATAACTACGTTGAAAGTCCTCGTATGCATAGTAAGCTGACGAGTATAGTTTCCTATCAAAGTCCAGATTCCAACGCTCATATGGGTAGACTTCAGGTTCAAATACACTCGGATGTTATTAATGTCTGCATTTATGAATTTAGTCACATCCGATGTTCTGTTTTCGGATGCGTTGGTACTTTGAAACCAATAATTATGAAGCGAGGTGTTTCCAAAGTGTTGGTTGTTTTTATTGCCCATATGTCTGAAGATATGCTGCACATGGGGTAGTTCATAAAGATCCCACATACGATAAGCCAACTTGATTTTTGAATTCAGACCACTCTTATTTATTCTACTGAATAATTTGAGCTCTGCTTGTCATCAGGCACAACATGTTTTATTTTCCATTCAATCTTTGTAATTTCCAAAGAGGCATCAACGTCTCCAATATATGAATTCTTGAATGAGCGAGCTATAATCAAAATCAGTTCTTGTTTTGCATTCAGAATGCTCTTCTTATAATCCTCGGCAAAACCCATCAAATATTTTAGAGGAAGTTTTCCACTGAATAAATGACTGGGTGCATCAATGATGTGTTGGTTTGTGTCGGAAAGTCCCCATCCAGTTGTCAAAAGCATGTGAGAGTGTGATTGACCAAATGAAACCATATTCTTCATTGTGGATGTTATGCCTGGTTTTCGAAAACGGCAACTTGCTCACCACCCATTTCATAGCGGATCTCATCGAAGAGGAATGCCAAAGCATTGTTGGAAAGATAGCATACTTTGTTCACTTCACTTGGTTTGAATTTTCCCTCAATGTAAATGAAACTGTTGGCAATGTCAGTATACATCTTGATTGTTGATTGCAATTCGAGTTTCATCTGAATTCTTGAACAATGGTGATCCATTACGGCTTATAGGTATGCTCGTGCAGACTTATGAGAGAATGATCGACCACTGGTTCATTGAAAATATTCAACTTGTCACTGTTTGCTTCAGTACCATTTTATTGTCGAATTCTGAGTCCAATAGATTTTGGAAAATTAAGATCTCTCGTGACAATGTATGTCTTTGCCGTTCAGCATACACTTGTGGAATGACCTTCTTCCCTGAGAAAGCTTTTCTTTTGACGATATTTGATGAATGACGATCTTTGTTTGGTGAAAATATTTCGTATTCACTGTTATGTCGTTTGTTGTAGCAAAACCATTACATTCGTTATTGTTATTTCTTCATTCCAATATGACAACTATTTCTTCCACTACCGAAATCAATGAGATTATTTCGATGATCAATATCGCAGAGTAATGTTGTCGATGAACGACGTCCTTCCGGGCTGATGGGTATAAAAAGTTGTTTCCTTTTTTTTTTTAAAACCCGGTCAACATCAACATCAAATAAAAAAAAAATATGTTCTCCGTCTTTATGTATGACCTGATGATATTGCAATCCCAAACAAAGGTCTCACGGGACAATATTCACGGATATTGTTTTGCATGGGTTCGCACTGAATTCTTTTTTCTCAACCCTGGGGATTGGTTTTTTTGTTTGGGTTCCCCAATTTTTGCATCAACATTTGAATGATTATTGTTTGCTCGAAGGGCTTCATCTAGGGGTGTCATGTTTCCCCCTAAATCAATTCAAGTTCTCGGGAAACACATTTTTTTTTTCTTATCGCCCGGTATTTTTATTTATATCATACGGTGTTTTTCCTTAAAGGGTCCAGGGCGTTTTTTTAGGATTTGTGGTTTTTTGCATCCCGAACCCCAAAACAATCCAAACGGCTATTTTTATCCCGTTGGGTGGGGAAGTCTCCTCAAGACATTTCCAAAAGTTTAGCTCGAAATTTCTGACATGACTGTTCATTTATGATAACAAATCATTTTATTTTTTCACAACACATGTGATATAATTTTTTGTTTTCCCCGGGGGCATTGTTGTCCCAAATTTAACTTGATTGTTATTGGCCCCCCAAATTCAATCATCGATTAAAAACAAAAAATAGTTTTCGGGTTTCCTCATTCCCCCTCACTGGAATTTATGTTCCAACACTTGAGTCCCTATGATGTTCTAGCAATTTTATATTTTAAAATATCAATATCCCTTAAAAGGTTTGGGGGGTATTTCCCCCCAAAGATCAATTTTTTTAGCTGCACAAAAAAATCTACCCTTTGCGCAATCTGCAAGTTGACCTTTACTCATTTTTTTAAGCCGTAATCTTGAATATGCGAGAGGGAAAGCCCCCTTCTCTTAATAGCCCTCGATCCATTTCTTGCGTAAATCCATTTTTGTTTTTTTGGGGGATTGGAGAAACTTAAAAAAAATTTTCCACAAAATTTTTTTATTTTGCTACGTTCTAATTTAAAGTTTTTTTTGACTGCATGTATACCTTTCCGGAAAATTTGGGAAAATCCCTGGGGGTAAACTCCCCAAAATGTCGAAATATTTTAACTCCTCAATTTTTCCGTATGCCACCCAATTTTCCTCGACCCTAATCCATCCAAATTATATCGTTTTATTAAAAGGTCCTGGGGTGGAAATTATCACGAGAAAACACCACAAAATGGGCAATTGTTTTTGGATAATATGAATCGATATCTTGGAGGTTTGGGGGGGATCAATTAGTTTTTTTTTAAGGTTTGGGGGAGATACCGGGCCGGTTTCAAAAATTCCCTTTTTTTCCTAAAGCATCGCCTCCATCTTTTTTTTATGTGAACCTCTTTAGATCTTTTCCCCCTTCCCCCTTTTATAGCCTTATCCCCACCCACCGGCCAAAACCAAGAAAATCCGGAAAATTGGGATCAATGGAAAATTCCACCAATTTCGGAATGGTATTTCGGGGGTTTGGGTTTTTTTTTTTCCCCCTGCCTTTCAAATTTTGTGCTGCTTTAAGCCATTTTGTCCCCATTTTCTATTGTTTTCCGTTGTTTCCCCCCTTTTTTATGAATTCATCCCGAACTTTTTAAATTCCTGCTAACCTTTTCTGATTTTATTTCGCCCTTTTTTTCGATATTTATTTTTTCCTTTTTTGGGGTTTTCTCATCACAACCCATCCAATGCCTTTCCTTCATTATGTTGGTGACGAGTAGGGGTGCTCCCCACGAATCTTGCTCCTTCGATTTGACCCTATCCCAAGCCTGTATTCAATTTTTGTCGCAGTTGCTTCAATATCGTGAGTTTTCCCCGAGTTTGAATGTCGGTTTTTACAGGCCCTACCCCAATTTTTGATGCCTGGTCTTTTCCCTCGTTTTGTAATTTAGTTCGGGTCCCAAATTATATCCTCGGGTAAAGCAATTAAAAGGGGGAATTTTTTTATTAAAATTTACAAATCCTCGACCTTTTTTTTTTTTGATCCTTTTTACGTCTGCTCCTGTGGTGGTAGACATTTGAATAAACATATCCACACATCCGCATTAAAAAGGGTGCGAACCCAAAAAACCCCATTGTCAAAAAAAGAAATTTCAGTAGATAATTTGGTGAAAATCGGGCGGTTAAAAAAGGGAAACTCTTTTGAGACATGGTCCCTCTTCCATCATCTGTTCGCTCCTAATATCTCCCAAATTGGGAAAAAAATGCCGATATTTCAAACATCCCCAAAGGGTTCGTTTCCGTTTCCTCTATTCAAAGTCGTTGAATCACCAAAATGAATACTTGTGCAATTGTTGGCCAATAAAAATTGGGTTTTCAATTTAGTAATTGCGTTGTGCAGCCCCCTGTGCCAAACCAAATTGTTTTTTTATGATTGATTTGTGAAAACGGGTTTACCATTTTTTTATGGGACCCATAAAGATGTTGATTTTCTATCTTGCCAACCTATTCCAGTTCCCAAAAGTAGTGGGACAAACCAACCATCGTCCATTCAAACACCCACTTCATCAATAATTTTAGAATTTGGAATTTTCCCCCAAAAAAGGTTTGAGACTGAAAAATTTTGAAAAAAATTAAAAATTTTAATGTGGCATAGGGTGAATTTTGGTGTGGGGGAGACCCCAAAACACGACACAAAAAGGGGGGAAACAAAAATCCGTTTTTTAGGGGAAAAATTTTTCCCTTTTTTGGGGGTTTTCTATGAATTTTCGTCAAAACCGGCACTTCAGATTTATATAACGATATTTTCAAAAAACCCCCATTTGGGGGAAAAAAATTGAAACACACATATGAAATTTTGGATTTTTTTTTAAAAAAAAGTAAAAAAAAAAAAAGGGGAAAAAGATAAAAAATCAAAAAAATAAAAAAAAGTTTAAGCCCCTATTGAAATGAGAAATATTTCCAATGCACTTTTGAATAAAAGGGGGGAAAGGGGAAAAAAAAAATTTTAAAATTACAGAAATTGATCGAAAAAAAAAAATTATTATACTGGAAAAAAACCTAGGGGTTAAATTGGATCGTTTCGACTGTTAATTTCTTCAAAACACCCGGCATAAAAATAAAATGAATCATATCAATAAAGGGACCCTACAAAAAAGGTTTAAAATTTTAACAATTTTTTTGAACAATCCTTCATCATTGCAATACCAAAAACAAGAAAAAAAAATGGCTAAAAAAAACCTTATATTGTGGAGAGCCAAAGCCGGGCTCGCCCAAACCCCCCCAAAAAAGGTCAACCGTAAAAGGGCAAAGGAGATTTTTAAATAGATCGGGGGAAATTTTTAACCTTATGAAAAAAAAATTTAAAAAAGGTTATCGATAAAGGGGGGTCATGGGTTTTTTCCCCTAATATTTGTGGAAAAAAACCCTTGAAAAAAAAAACCTGAAGATATAACGGGAAACCCAGGGATGGGGGAAAATAAAATTTAAAATTTTTAAAAAATGGAAAAAATTTTAAAAATAGAAATTTTTTTTATCATTGATGGAGGAAAAAAAATTAAAATTTTTCCCCTTTTAAAAAAAACATCTATGGCTGAAAAAAATTTTAACAAAAAAGGGTCAAAGGGGGATTTTTTCAAAAAATAAAATCATAAAGGGTTTGGGAAAAACCTTTAATCTAACCCTTAGATATAACCATAAAAACATCGCACAATGGTATAAAAACCCCATCGAATTTAAAAAAACCCCTACAAATTTAAAATCTCAAAAAGAAAAAAAAAAAGATGAAAAAAAAGCCAAAAAATCGGGGAAAAGACATGTTCTTAAAGGGTAAAAAAATTTATTCGAAAAGGGCTATGGAACCACCACGGAATTATTCAAAGTCGCCCAAAACCAAACAGCACATATCCCCAACATAATTCTCAAAAAGGGGTGAGAACCCATTAAACGCTTTATGAATGAATTGCAAAAAAAAAAATTTAATTTACCTTGTCGGGAAAATTTTGGGGGAAAAAGGGGAAAAAAATTTTTTTTCAAATGGGGGGGGTTTTTTTCCCAAAAAACAAATTCTGGATTAAAAAGAATGCCATTTTGTAATATTTCTATATGATATAATTTTTTTTAAAAAAAAAAATGTTTTTGTTCAAAGTTTTTTTTTTTTTTAATTGTCCAAAACCCCCCACAATTACATTTGAAATTTCAAATTCAATATGTTAATTAAATTTAAAGATAAATAAAAAAAAATATTCACTATCAATTTAAGACATTGCAAATCTTTTTTGACTTTGATTGTCATCCCCAGCTTCCTTGGTGTTGGGAATTATTCCCCTCATTCTCGCATTCTTGCCCCCAAAATTTTTGTTCCTCCGCCCCATCAACTTTGGGTAGCAAAAAAATCAATTTATTTTCAAGCCAAATTTTTTTCATGGGTTTCAATGCGCCCCAAATTTTGCTATGGTTTTCAGTCCCTTTAAACTTTAATCCCCCTTTTGTCGCACTGAGCAAAAGGGGGGCTTTTTTTTTCAAAAGGGGGCCTCTTTTTTTCCCTTTTTAATTCCCCCAAAAAATTTCTGGGGGCATCGATGAAAAAACCTTAAATTCAATAGTGACGTTGATAGGAACTGGGGGAGAAAGATGATGATGCTGTTCTCCTTTAATTCCTTTTTTTTTTTTCCTTTAGCCTTAAGAAACGGGGTTTTTAACCCCGGGGCGGGAACATCGGGTGTATTTCTCCTCCCATTTTTTACCCCATTTCTCTTCCTCCTAATTTGGGGGGCGAAGAACAGGTTGGCAATAAATTTTTATTTTCAAATCAGTTCCAAAAATCAATTGTTTTTTTTGTTTGTTGTTGGTTCATCTATCTAGAAACTCGGGGGCCTTTTCAAAATATCTCGGAGTTTGGGAAAATTTTTTGGGTTTACCAATTTTGGAATACACCATTTGACAAATACTTCTCAGCTCCATCACCCAAAAAGTTGATAAAATGTGCAAAATTTGGCGGCCAAAAATTTTAATTTTCAAAATGAAAATTAAAAAACAAAATTTAAACAATCTGATTAGGTAGGATTTGTCACCTTTTTTAAAAAATTTTCCCACATCCCCTTCCATCTACACTCTGTGTGGAGGGGCTCCCTTTTTTTAACTGTATTTTTATTCTTTAATCTTTTGAATGGTTTCTATTATTCTTTGTGATATTCATAACTTTGGGCCCCCCTACTATCTAGGATTTATTTGGGGGTCATGTAATATAAGTTATGAGGTCAGAGACAGCAGTTTCCCTGTATGATGATTTCAAAAATAAAGTTACCCAGTTTTTGGAGTTTTTCAAAAATACTTTAACATAACATGGTTTCAGGTTTGTCCAATCCGACAGAAGTCGTCAATTGGATCATCAAGTCCAGTCTGAAGTAGTTCCCGGGAAAAAAGTCAAATAAAAAGCCTAATACTTCTCCCGGTCAACCAACACTTCAATAATATCAAGAGCTTCTAAAGTATCTATTAATAATAATATTCCTGTCTTGTCGCTAAAAGGTAACATAGCACACAATTGGGAAATGTGGTATCAACATTTCAAGATCTTCATGAGAGAGTTCTTAGAAAATTCAGATGAGCAAAGAAAAGTAGCTTTTTTTTTACATCACTTGGTAGGAAGCACTGTCCTTTTTCAATTCTTTTCGGTATAACATGGTTTCCCCTGAAAAATATGATGAACTGATTGCCAAATATAAGGCACATTGTGCTAAAAAAAAAATTTGGCAATAGAACGTCAAAATTTTTTTGACAAGAGTTCAAAAAGTCGAGGAATCCATTGATGATTTTCTAACCGATCAAAAAAAATAAGAGTCTTTCTTGCGAAGGGGTACACTGCAGAGAGTTCAGTGCTGGATATGTTTCATGGGGGGGTTCCCCCAATCAAGCAATAAAAGAAAAACTTCTACAAGAAGAGTCCCTGAATCTGGATGGGGCAATAAAAATTGCAAAAAGCTATTGAAATAACCAGTTCAGACAAAAATTTGAAAAAAAGCACAGAAGTTGTCGCCCAAAAGTCGGAAATCAGACAAATTCAGCTAATTGGCAGAAATCGAAAAATAGTCATTTGTCTAATCAAGTTAAAGGAAAAAACTTTTCCAAAAAAAAAAAGGGGGTGGGGGCCCCCCAAAAGGGTTAAATTTTTAAAAAAAATACACACCCAATTTTTTTTTTTGTTTTTTGGGAAAAAAAAACCCAAAAGTTTTTCTTGAAGGAAAGGAAAAAAAATTCTTTTTAAATTTCAAAAGTGCGGGGAAAACAAAAAAAGGGGGTTTTGGAAAAATTTAAGCATTTGCAGAAAAATTGGACACTTTGCAAAATGCTTTTTTCCCAAATAAAAATGTCAAAACTTTAACTATAGATGAAAGTGAAAATATTCAGTTAGAGGATGATGATAAAATGTTTGTTGTTGGTATTTTTAAATTTTTTTCAATGTTACAATCAAAGTCAATGTCAAAAAAAATGTCAAAGTCAAAGTAAAACCAAAAATTTTATGATGGGGGACTTTAAAAAGATTTGACGTTGATTCCAATGTTTAAAATATCAATCAGAAATGTAAAAAAAACATGGACATTAGATTTGTTGGTTAATAATAAGACTTTAAAAAATGTGGTATAATACGGGGGCGGAAGCAAATTTATTTCTTTAAAAACTTTCAATTTTGAATATTGATAGTAAAATTCACCTATACCTGCAAAGCGCCCTTTTTTTTTCGGGGATAGCTTTCCCATAAAAGGCAAACCCCCCCTATAGTTTGCATCATAAAAAATAATTTGCCCGGTCACAGTGGGCTTTAATTTTAAAAATATGAGTGTCAGACTGTTTTTGGGTTTTTACCTACCTGTAAAAAACTAGTGTTAATAAAGGGGGTATTTTCAGTTAGCCCATTCATCTCTGATTGATGATTACAATGATTTTTTTTCATGGACTTGGATGTTTTGCCTGAAGAGGCCCTATAAAAATTTAAAAAAAGAAGTCCTCCTGTCATTAACCCCCCCGAAAAATTCCGTTTCACTTGATTGACAGATTCAAAAAAGGCTAGGGAAATTGATTTCACTAAATGTCATTAAAAAAAAAAATGGGGCCCACTGACTGGGGAATTCCCATTTTTGGTTGAAAAAAAAAAAAAAACACTTGAGGTGTCTTTGGGTCCTAAAAATTTAATAATGCTATCAAGGGGAAGTCTTTCCCTTTAAAAAAATTGAAAAAAGGGATCAAAGTTAGTTTGGGGCGAAAATTTTTCAACATTAGATGCGCAATCGGTTTTTTTAAAGATAAAAAAGATGAGGTTAGTTCCAAACTGTGCACATTTTTGGGAAAACCCCCTTTTGGCCCCATTCAATTTTTTCCCCACCTTTTGGGTGTCATTTCCCAAAAAATATTTTTACAAAAAAATAACTGAAACATTTGATGATATACAAAAGGGGTTGTAGTCTAATCGATGTATTGGTTTTTTGTGAAATTTTGGGGGGTCACAATAAAAATTTTTAAAAAAAAGTTCTCGGGGGAGCCGAAATTAAACTTAAAAATTTTAAAAATGGGAAAAGTAAAATTTTTACGTCCCGGAAAATCAATTATCTTGGACATCCAAATAGTCGGGAAAAACCCCGGGGTGATGAAAATAAAAACAATCTGTGAAAACCGGGTTCCCAAAATGTTCGGGGAATTAAAAAATTTTAGGAATGGCCAATTTTTTGGGGGCCATTCTTTACAATCTTTCCCAAAAAATAATAATTTTTCGTAGTTTTTAAAAAAAAGTAGCATTCCATTGGGCTGGGGAAAAAATCAAACGGAGTTTGATAATTTTAAAAAAAAAATATCCCCCAAATCTCCTATTTTTTTAAATATTTTTTATCAAAAACTACCACTGACATTTTTTAGTCAATGGGTTTGGGAAAATTTTAGTGGGTGCTGTAATTTTACAAGAAAAAAAGACCTGTTGCATATTCATCAAAGCTTTAAAATTTTTTTCAAAAATAAATGGGCCAAATTGAAAAGAATTATATGCAATCAATTTTGGGTTTTTGGCCCTTTAACCAGTACATTTTTTTGGTGGGAAAAAAGTTCAAACTGATCATCAACCTCTTGTATCTTTTTTCAAAAAAATCATTGTCTAAAAATTCCACCAAGGTTGCAGCGAATGATGCTCCCAAACCAAAAAAAAACGATTTGAAAGTTTTTTATGTTCCAGGAAAAATTCTTTTCATTGCTGATACCTCAGCAGAGCCCGTGAAACAAACAGATCTTAGTGATGCTGTCGGGAAAAAATCAAAAACATCTAATTTTTCGTTTTCCCCCTCGCTGAGAAAAAGCTTTTTAAAAAATCAAAGATTCTACTAAAGCTGATCCCGACTTACAAGTTGTAATTTTTTTTGTCATAAGAATGGCCAAAATTTAAAAAAAAGTACCACTATCTTTAAGCCTTTCTTCCCTTTTTGTGGGGTTTGCCCCTTTTAATGATCTTTTTTTCAAAAAAAAATTTATTTTTTATACCAAGGGTTTTATGGAACTCAAAATTTTTAATATTATTCATGAAGGGCATTTAGGGAAACGAAGATGTTTGAGACAAGCTCGTAGTGTAGTTTATTCCCAAAATTTCGTTTATATAAAAAAAGTTTTTAAAAATGTTTTATTTGTTTTAAAAACAGAAAATTTAAAACCTTCAGGGAAACCCCTTTTTTTCCACATGAAGAGCCCTTTTTTGAAAATTGCTATTGATTTTTTTTGTTTTAAAAAGCAATTATTTGTTGTTGTAGGTTACTTTTCAAAAAATTTTGAAATATCTCAAACAAATTCCCCAAAAAAATTTATCCCCCGGGGATAAGGTTTTTTAAATCAGTTTTTTCCTCAGGGATCCCAGTTGAGGGTAATTTCTGATAATGGCCCCGTGCAACCCCTGGTAGTAAATACTAAACCCTTTCCCGGATAGTGCATCTATCCAGGACAATCAAGTCATTTCCCAACTTCAATGACTATAGAAGAGTTGATGAAAAGGATGAGACGAAACAACCTACCGTCCGCCCGTCAAAAGGGGACCAAAATTTTGGGAGCGATGGGTGCCCAATGAACATGAAGATCTTCAAGTCAATGCACACGGGGAGTTTCCAGTCTACGACTCGATAAAAGATATGTCGGGAAATTTGGGATGAAGACATTGATTCGATGATTCCATAGATTTTTTTTTATCCCAAAATGTATGAATAAAAAAATAATAAAAAAATTTCTTTTCTTCATTGTGTCAGATAATCCAAAAGAAAATATATATATATATATATATATATATATATATATATATATATATATATTTTATATATATATATGTAATTTTTCAATATAATCACTTCCCTTTGAATTGTGTATTTGAATAAGTCACATCACACAAAACACACACACGTACACCTACCATGAAAAAGAGTGATGATAAATGAAAATAAAATGAAACCTACTATTTGGTAACTTGGGGTTATGCATAAAAAATGCAAGAAAGACGTATTGGCAATATGTTAAACAGATCGAATGAGATTTTGAAGAAGAATAAATGAAGCTGCTAACATTATTGATCCAACATTGAATGCCGTTCATAGACTGAAAATATTCCATCAAAGATTTTGTGATTGATGAATAAAAATGTATAGTATGAGCTATATAACATCATGTTTCATTTTCCCCAAATGAGATCGTATATTTGTCCCTTTTTTATATATATATATATATATATATATATATATATATATATTATTTTATATATATATATATATATATATAAATGTTTTTTTATTTCCAAAATACATGAAAATTAATACTTGATAAATTATAGGGT